>QMFE01044184.1:0-14010 GCA_003314665.1 Tricholoma sp. MG77 | reverse complement strand
CCTTGTACCCTCAAGAACCTGCACCTGTATTCACAGGTATGTTATGTCCCGTGCAACCACGCTCCATAACCCCTACCCAACTCCAAATAATCATGCAACTATCGTTCCGTAGGTGCTACGCCTTCGCACATCCGTGCGCACTCGAGCGCAATCTGTGCGCGTACGTCCGTGCATGGAGTGCACGCTCACTTGTCATTTACCGCGCGTGCTCTCGCTCTCGCTCATCGCGCTTGTGCCGCTTCCTCGCTCTCGCACCTTCGCGCTCATCTCGGTCATCAATACTACCTCGTTCCCATGCCATCGCAAGTCCATGTGGTATTACCCCCTCACCGAACGATCTGCGCATCCCAATATGTTCTTGCATTTGTCCTCTTACTTGTTCAGTACCATCTCACTCACACTTTTATTATCCGCCTTCCTATTTGCTCGTCGTTATCTTTTATTTTAAGTACGGTTATCCGAGCTATGCCGCTCCGCGCATGGTGCGCCGCTCTTCCTACGTAGCTTAAATACAATGTAGCTAAGTTCCTTGTAACTCACTTGTTAATCGAAAATCAAACTGACTTCGAATGCTTTCTCCCCGTTCTCATTAAGTTCATTTCTTGCCGCAACCCACGCGCGCTTACGTCGCGCTCGTCTACGCTCGTCCGCTCAGCTCTTGTGTGTGTGCGCACGACCACCACAATTCTCGCTCCGAAGTTACGGTCCACCCAGATACCGAACAAGAGGCACAACCCTATTGGGAAAGTGGTTGAAGCCATGACCGTGTGTTTAGCATAGCTCCGCGTCTGCCCAACATCAGCTAAGTTCTCAGTGCAAGTTCCCGTGCTGTTCCCAAGTACCGCTGAGCTGTATCCAATCTTTCCTACGACCTCATCCTTCCTTGCCTGTTCGCGGTTCGTAACAGTATGTAATGGTAGGGGTATGGGTATTGAAAAAATACCTGGGGGTTACCCATGCCAATCCCTATGCATAGGATGCCAAGATGAACAGGAAGGCGAGGCAAGAACAAAATTAAGTAGGATGGAATTGGACAAATAACAGAGTGAGCCATGAAAATACCTTTGTTAGAATAGCCTTTACGAATACTTGCCTATTCATGGGTTGTCTTCAGTACTATTTTTGGCTGCCAAGATTGGTGGTGACATAACCTGCAAATACACTTGTTGGTTACTGGAGATCTGCATTCTCACTAGTTGACACCATTACACTAAGATAGAGGAACTTCAAACACATCTAATGTCATATGATGTGACATATCTGTTTCCAGGAGGATAGCAAACACATGAGCTGATCAACGCGTGTAAGAAAGTAGTGAGGTACTATACAATATATTGACACATCGTCATGTTATCTACAACTATGTACTAAGCACTATAAACTTGATAATATACATATACTGATAATAAAAAGGCTACTCTATTATAAAGATTTATGAATAAGAAACTGAAGGATCTAGCTTATGTTTGCCTTCATAAGATCATCCTTGATGGATTCTGGTATTACTTGATGCCCCCTATATTTTTGCACAGCCCAGGTGGCTTGTTTTCCATTTAGTCTGCGGTGATATGCATCCATGAAATGACGAGCTTGTGTTGCAAACCTAAAGTTGGTCACCATGACTTCTGATCAACCTGAAGGGGAGAACTTACTGCCACATCATATCCATTGAGACAGAATCCAGTGCAGACAATAGGTTGGCTTCCAAATCTGCTTCCTTTGATGATGGAGGATACTGACAATAGACCCTTTTTGCATGTCCCCAGCATTGCTCAATGAAGTTTAGCTCACAATGAAACTTTGGCAGAAATAGGACGTCAAATCCTCTTACTCTACATCTTCCTTCTAGGACCGACTCCTGGTCAAGAACAGCTGGCTGGTTGTATAGAACATGTCATTGGCAGCACTGAGTTTCCCCTTCAAGGCATTTAAATTTTTTACATTCAGCACACAATTTAAACTCTTCGTGCATTCCATGTTCTTGCAGGATTTTAGTCATCCCTTTAAAGATGCTGTTCTCATTATAAAATGGCTGTGGACATCCATTAGGGAACCATCCTGGGCCCATTTGGATGGTCTTCTTTACAGGTTTTCCATCTGCAGTGTACCTGATCTTTCCAGCTTCATTGACAACCATCATGTCCACCCCAAAAGTGTTAGATGGCCCCTTGGTCATTTTCCATGCTGAGAGTGCAGTGTCGTCCCTTTTCAAGTGAGTTGTTGCATTGTCAAAGACACAAACATGGTCCTCATCAGGGTAGTGTCTTGAGACAATGTCCATTGCAACTTCAGTTTGTCTCATGATATCCTCATTGGTAAAGTAGCCATCCCTATTTTTTCCTGCTTTGAAAAGTACCTGCACTGATTCCTTTCCACCAGGTGAATGTAATCACCCATAGTCAGCAGAGACAAAGTTGGCAACCATCAAAGATGCACCTTCACCTTTTGCTCAAGGAACTGCTTTCTCCAACTCATGGACCCAGCACTTTTTTCACCAGTCATGTGCATAGAACATGGACTCATCATGGAACCATACAATGACCCTTCACCAGTTGTGTGGCTGCAGGTTTTGATTTGGCTCCTCTTTCCCATCTGCTGTCCATGCATGTATATGATACTCAAGATCTTTCCATTTTGGTAGGAAGGTGTTTTGACAGTAATTGGTGACATCTTTCCATTCATGTCCATCCACATACTGGCCATATGGCTCAAGCTTCCATCAGTAACCCATTTTCTTTAACGAATTCTGTGCAGTCCTCTCTGTGATGGTTTTTTTGAGACCATGCCATGCTTTAACATCAGGTCGATCAAGATAGCACACAATGTCTATGGCAGATGTGTATTTACCAGTTGATTGAAGATGTATCAAGAGTTCCTGCCTTAAGTCCTCATTGTCAAGGCAAGATTTGTTCCAAGTTCCATATACATTGAAAGGTAGAACCTCATAGTCATTAATGAAAGCACTTGACCACTGTCATAGCCAGTGGGCAAACCATGGACCCTTCTTGGATGCTCTCACTGTGTCAACTGATGCAGCAATCCATTTTCTGTACATCCTGATGTGGTGTTGGTGTAATTCCACAAGAATTGTTTCATTCCTTCAAGGCGGGATTGTGATAGGAGATTGAGGTTTGGATATTTGTGGCCCTTTCTATTATTCCTTCATGGATTGATAATCTCGTCCAGCTGTGCATGGGCAGCAAGGGCTGCCTCTATACTTGGTGGTATCCATATTTTCTGCCTTTCATTATCCTGTGCATCTCTGGCACCTTCAGAATCGCTTTTACCTTCATCCCCAGCATCAGATTCATTGTCACTTTCCCCCATGGGTGGGCTTGCCTGTGAGCAGGAGTTCCAAGTCATCTGGTCATATGCCCTCTGCCACTGGGGTTTCTGCATCAGGTCTGGCCTCAGGCTCATCTATAGTGGGCACATCCTCCACTGTACCATTATCAATATTGGTCCTGGCTGCTTCAACAGAAGGTACAAAGACATTTAGAAGGGGAAGTGGAGCCACAGACACCATGCTTTCATCTTGAGCCTGAGCTTCCTGATGTTTGTGTATTGTATTGTCCTCAGCCCTTCTAAACACAGATTCAGTAATGCTACTGATTATAGAGACAGCTCTTCCTATTGATGCCTGCCATTTGGAATTGGGATTGACCTGCCACAACAACAGTCAATAGTTAGTGCAACCAAGTCATGCATGTCAAGCACACACATTTTCCTTGTCTGGACTGTTCTTTGTTGATAGCTTTATCTTCTTCTTACCCCAGCTTCCTAGATTAAGAATGTGTGCAAGCTTGCGCTTTTTCTGGCCAGCCATAAAATTAAATTTGACATGACACATTTTGCTTTCTAGTATGTAAATCATGCGTTCATAATAAATTAATATGTGAAAGCAAGCATATTGCAAAATGCCAGTTCAATGGAACACTTTAGTCAAAATCTGTTTCTGCCAAAAATTCAGAATTTAGAAAATGAAGGACTTGGCAGAATCCAAAAATTTTAATGGGGTCCTGAATCTTTGGCATCTTCAATTCTTTGGTTTTGTAATGCTTTTGTCACCAAAAAGCACATGACATTAGATGTGCTTGGAGTTTCTCTATCTTACTAATACACTTATGTTGCCTTGACTGCAGATGTCAATTTTTAACTTATTGCTCAAAAATCAAGTTATGTTGGAGCATCTCAATGACCAGACTCTACAAAAGCCACAAGCAACCAGAATTATGCTAAGACAATAAAACCACCATGAAACTGTTTTGCACAATATGGAGGTGAGGGAAGGCAAGAAGAAGGCCAAAACAAACAGCAACCAACACAGCCTGCATGGAACAGCAATTGCTGTTCAGAATGAACAGAAGTTCAGGGACATCTCATAGGTATGCACCTGTTTACCAACGACAGTTGATCACTTCTGGGCCACTCTTACAACAAACATTCTTGAGCACCCTGATTGTACATTGTAGACATTTTTTTTGTCTAGAAGCATGTGTTTTAATTTGTATTCAACTACATATCCCCTTGGGCTAAATGAGGCTACAGCATACATAAGAGGTGTTTATCTTCATTGACATTGGGCAGTGTGGTTGTTGCCATCTCATTTGAAAGTGCCAAAAATTCCTGAAATTCAGAGTGTGACTGAGTGTGACAATTTCCTTTTTTGTTCAATATCCACATGTTGGTAATACCCACTAAGTCTGAAACTTTGTGGGTGGCTGAGTTGGACTGGCTTCAAAATACAAGCCTGTCATTAGACAGAGTTAAAACTCCAGAGCCAGCTGAGAAGCCAGGTGTCTTAACCTCCCACTTTTGTGGTTGTTCAGGTTAAAAGAATGAGACCTTGGACTTGTAATATTATGTAATCTGTAACATGTTCGACTTGTGTACCATAACAGCAACCATAGCTATCTGGATGGGAGATTTAATTTGCAGTACAGAATAAATTGCTTGGGCAGCCTTCTAGCAGCCATTCAACCTTCACTCGCACAGCAGGCAGAGCAATATATTACTTTAGAGAATATGTTGAGAATAATGACACTTTTTTGCCAGGGAAAAATAAAAGGAACCATCAGAAAAAATATGTTATTTCCCCACACTTCCTCCCTTTAGGTTGCTGCAGAAAAATAACTGATCTGTTTCTGGGAGAAAATCTTGTAAAGATTGGGGGACAAAATGTCATTTTTCCATACATTTCCATTTTTTTCTCTGTGGAAAAATAACTAGTCTGTTTCTCAGATAAAATATTGTGAAAATCAGGGGGAAAATGACATTTTCCTACTTTTTTCTCTGTGAAAAAATAACTAATCTGTCTCTAAGAGAAACATTGTGCAAATCAAGTAAAACATTGAAAAAATAATATATTTCCCCCCCATTTTCACCCCATTTTCTCTCAGGAACAGATGTGTTATTTTTGCTGAGAAAAAACAAAGAGAAAAGTGTGGGAAAAAAACAACTTTTCACTGATGGTTCCTTTTATTTTTCCCAAGGGAAAATGTGTCTTTTTCTCTCATTATTCTCAAGATATTCTCTAGGGTACTACATTGCTCTGCCTCTTGTGTCAGCAGTTATCTGGATTGGAAATTTAATTTGCAGTACAGAATAAATTGCTTGGGCAGCCATCCAGTAGCCATCCAGCACAAGTGTCACATGGTCAAATTACCATATAGGGATGGTTAGTTAGTCCAGCCCTAAAAAATAAATAAATTAGGAAACATAATTTTGTGCTGGAGGGACATTGGCAATCTCACAGACACAGAGAGATGTAACAGGGCTGATACTGTACCATTCTAACCCCATATTTGCACAGAATAAAGCTGGCCCTTGGTGAATAAACATAAGCAAATATTATCTTCCAGTATCAGCTGCATTGCAGCTCATTTTATTGCTTCTACAATAACTTTCTGGCTTACTGTTGGGTGAAGGTCTCATAGATAATTGATCTCAGAAGATGATTATCAAGTAAACATTATTTTACATGCTTTCTGGGATATTTTACTGTGAAGAAGTAGAACAATGACAATATTTAAGTCACATACAAGCCAGAATCTTCTGGTGATCTATTTAAAATGTGTAGCATCATACTCTGTTATTTTGTCACCAAAAATAAAGCTTGAAATGTGTTGTGAAAGGGATTATAGCACCTGGACACCTGCCAGGCAGTTATGTCCTGATCTCTGAATTTCATACTACACTTGGCATTTACTTTTGGTGGAGAAATTGGTCAAAAATAGTATATGAATATTGCTTGCTATTCAGATGTGAATTTGAGCTACTATTCAACTTGCAATAGATGGATTTCAAGAAATAGTTCAGAATTATGCATGTGACCCAACCAAGAGTGAATTAATGTTATTATTTTACAGACACAGGCCCTCTGAGGTACCTTATCTACATTTCCTTCACCCAAAGCTAAGCCAGAAAGTCATTGTGAAAGCAGCTGCAACACATCTGATACTGCAAGATGCAAACAGTTTTTTTTTGTGGTGAATGATTTGTAAGCTAAACTTCCTTATCAGGAAAGTAGTTTCCACAGTGGGTTAGTTACTTCATGGCTTACTAAAAGAAATTCAACCCAGTATCCTTAATTTTTTTTTGGACACCCCCTTGTCATATACCTATAGGATGCCATTTCATATTATTAGGTACCTAAAAGAATTGCCCCAGCCTTGCCGAATTCCAAAATGACCCTAGCGCTTCCACCCCTCAACCTTCAAAAACTTTCTATTCGGCTCAAGTTCGTCGTCCAACTCTGCTGACATCATATCATCAAGTCTAGCCTTGGTGTTTGGTTTGACGCCTGATGGCTTGGGAGTGGTCGAGTAGGTCTGGATTGTCTGAAACTTTGAAAAGACAGCCAAATACCTGGTATTTTCTTGATCTAATTCCACGAAGAGTTGCGTTGATGGTCGTCTGCACTCTCCCAGAGGGAAACACACAAAAACAACTTGATCGACAGGTAGTTAGTTCAAAGGGTCTCGGTTTCTCCCTTCGATAAGAGCCTTCTGTGTCATAGCTTGCCTAATAAACCACCTGCTAGGTCTAGGTAACGCTAGCTGTGCTTCGGTCGTTCTAGCTAATAGCTAGTAGGGTTAGAACTGTTTAGTAGGTAAAGCATAGTAGCTCAAGTGACGTAGGAAGGTGAGCAAAGGTGATATTATGTAGCTACTGTGTTTCTTGACAATGTTGTTAGACGAGGTTGACGAAGTTCAAGCGAAGCAAGCGAAGAGCTAAGATCTTTTCTGATCTTTACTGCAAAGTGAGGGGAATAAAGTGTGGAGTCTCTATTTCCTAATTTTTGATGACTATGTACAGGCTTTTTATACTAAAAATCTAAGCGCTAATGGAATAAAGAAAAGTCCAATAAGGCTGTAATTAATATGAACTAAAGAATGAATTGATTCCATGCACCGCATATCGCTAGACCGTTACCTAGAGTTACCATATCAAAAACCACCTCACAACACACCCACAACTGCTAGCCCAAGTGTGGTCTGATGACCATGGATAGCGCTGATGGCTATGTTAACACAGCTAAGCACAGTTGGGTGACTAAGCAGGTCTTCAGCAACATAGCTAGTGATAGCTAAGTGAACGCTATCTTTAACCATTGCCATAAGTGAGGAGCTAGAGCTGCGAGAGTCGAAAGAATGTTGAGGGAAGGTGATTCCGTGGATGAATGTTGCTGTTTGGTGCATAAGAGTCGTCCTGTAGAAGATAATAATCTAGGCAATATCCGGTATCGCAGCTAGGCCTCATAAAACACTGTATATACAGATTCTGCACCCAGGTGTCGCTAGCGCGCATCAGCGTGGCCTCACGGTTGGCCTTGGCATTACTTTTTGTCTGAGCCCGAATGCATATGTATTCAGCGAAAAAGTCGGTGATTGGCACAAAGACTAAAGACTTCTCATGGTAGATGATGTACCTGTCATACCACCAGGTCAGAGGATGTCACGATTCATGAAGAGATTATGCACATTCCGTTGATTTTGCATTTGATTTTGTCAAAGTTCTTCACATTTTCCTCATTGATAAAATCGTAAAGCAACTGCCATTGCAGTTTATCTATCTCCAATTAGCTTCATGGGCCTGACATAACCATTAGAGTCTCACTCTTTCCAGATCTAAATGTCAGGTTAGCTATATTACACAATGCAGCTAAGTAATTAGAGGAGCGTATGAGTTGTACAAAAAAATTGATAGTAGGTGGTGTCATGCTGCCGAATGGCTTGTATGTAAGATTTTTAGCTGTGGCAAATAAGAATCATTCAGGCTCTCTTTCGCGCGGGTACTGACCCTGGAAATATGTCTCATACATGCATGAAGCAGTTTTGAACATCCATAAAAAGTTGTGCCCTTCAACAGCTTCAACTTTTGGGCCAGTACACTGCTGTAGTGTTCACACATGAGTCTTAGAAGCAAAATAGTTCAATACAATACTTACAATGTTGAAGCTCAACCCATACTCCTTCTTCATGTCCTCCATCGTTCTTTTGACCATCTTGATGAATCTCAATGTGGCGCTGACTTCTTCAAACGATTTAACATTAGGACTGTCCTCATCAGGCTCCTCATCCCATGTGAACTGGATGTCGTCCCTGATACTCACCTCTGCCTTGACCATAGCAGCCAACAGCACCCCCTCCCAGGTTCGCTCTTCGATGTCTTTGTTGTTCTCCTCTGCAGACTTGATTTTGGTGGCTTCCTGTAGAGTAGTCATATCAAGATATGGCTAAATGAGAGTGGGTATGCAGTGATACATCAATGGGTGTTGGTGACACAGGCAACGTACAATTGACAGGATGCCTTTTATACTGTGGAAGGCTTTGCACCGTGATTCTGCAGTGGTGTGATGTTAGGATGTGACTGATATTGTATGCACTAGCACTTGTCGGCCCATGTACCTTGCCGATGACATAGATCCATTCCAAACTATTAACTTGAACTTGGGTTCACCGCCAGGGGTGCCTTGGCACCAGTTAGAATTTCGTAAGTGTCAAAGTATGGCATTAGAAGCAGGGGGCAAAGGATGACCCTCTCAAAGTCCCTCTTACAATAGTACAGTTGTGGACAAACAAACATGACAACTTTGATACCTCATGATCGGGAATTTTCTAGGACAAACAGACTTCAGATTCGGATTCAGCTCGTCAAAATACATCAAAAAACATATCTCCGAAGTTTTTCCCATGACATTTTAGGATGGCCAAATTTTTTGGGTCATTTTTCGCAACATTTCATACCCCTTTTGAGGGGTTGAGGAGCAAAAATTGGTCATGGTCAGGCCAATTTTAGATTTCTATCTTTTTACACATTGCACCCTAAGGCTCATGAATTTCAACTACGAAGTATTGTGTTGCATCACTGTTGTGACACGGTGTTGATGTCACATGATTAGTGCAAAGCATGTGACATTTATGACAGTTATTATTTATCCCTTGACAAAAACTAGGCCCTTCCAAGAGCAAGGTCTAGCCTAGGAAGGTGCAAAGGAGTTGATTCCAAAGGTAACTGGCAAAATTTTCCTTTTTTGGTGAAGTTTATTCATTTTATTATGGCCAATCAACTTGATGTAACCTCAACTTTATTATGGGATCAGGTGCAGCTAATCAAAAGGAGTTGATTGCGCTATTTTTCATGATTTTACCGATTTTTTGGGGGGGGCCACCAAATTTTTGGGGTCAAAATCTCAAATTTTTGATTTCGAAGAATCGGCTCATATAATCCTGTTCATTATGCTTTAAACTATGTGTTTTAATGGTTTTTAAGGTCTCAGAATGATTGTGATGAGCCACAAAATTAGTTCCCAAAACGTTGTTGTGTTTGTTTGTCCGCAACTGTAGCAGTCAGAGTAGGCGATTCAACGGCGATTCAGGGTGGCGATTCAACGGCGATTCAAGGTCCGATTCAACACATTAGTAGCGGTCAAACATGCCGATTCAACACCGATTCAGGTGGGCGATTCAGCAGGCGATTCAACAACTCAAAACATCAGTTGAATCGTCGAAAAAATTGAATTGTTGAATTGCCTCGGGAGGCGGTTCAACCACTTGAATCACGATTCACTGTGATTCAACAGTTACAACCTAACTATTTCAAATAATTCAAATTGATAAGACAAGTAGACGTTTATACTATTTGATCAACTTCCTGCCCTCAACCCTGATGTCCGGAAAACGCCCAAAGCTACGGAAAAGAAGCTTCCCAGTCGTGCCCGAAAGCCCTCTGTCAAAGCCAAAGCTGCGAAGGAGGCTGCTTCTGACTCTGAGACCACTAAACCCAAAAAGACACCAAAAACCAAGGGCAGAGGGAAAAAGGCTGCCGAGCTGGCTGAGGACAGCAGTGACAGAGAGGAAGATGAGCCTGATGGGGACTCAGATGAAGTCGAGTATGTTCAATCTTCAATCGTGGTCCACCAGAAGTTTGACGGTGTGTAGTTGGAAAGATGTTAACTTGAACTGGGCCCTTGTCACTGCATTGGAGGACGATGACGATATCAAACAGGTCCTCTTCCCAATGCCTGGAGAGAAGGCAGCCTTGAGTGTTGCAGGAAAGCCCAAAACTGAACAGCAGTACAAGTTGGCCGAGATCCTGTTCAAGAACCACGAGAAATATGGCACAGCATTCACAAAAGCGACAACACCGGTGGATAAAGCGGCTTGGACACTTAAGATTAAAAACCGACTCACACGGTAAGTATGCGCAGTAAAAGTCGCTGATCATGACCTACCTGACTTTTGTTCACCAGCATGACAAAAGATGTCCAGAAATACCGAGATGAGATGGGAGAGACAGGTGCTGGAATCATTCTTGAAGAAGAGATTGATGTGGATGCAGATAATTTGTTTACTCGCAGTTGGGGTATGTCGGTCTTTGTTGACATGTGGACATAGTAAAGTCTAATACCCAAACGCACAGCTAAGATTAAGGAGAAATGCCTGTGGTACTGGCATTTGAAAGCCATCATTTCTGAGCGTCCCAGCGTTGTTCCTGCTGGTCTCGGCAACAACAGCTCTGGATATGATCTTTCGCTTTTGGACACCAGCTTCACTTCGTATTTTGATCCAAGCGATGGGCAAGGGTATGATATCGATCTGGACAAAGAAACCCAGTCAGGGATGGCTGATGAGTTTGAGCCTGAGGACGAGGGTGACGATGACTTGGCTGAAGGAAATAGTGATGGCGATAAGGAGGAAGAGCGAGGAAAAGATCAGCCAGCCAGAACCTCAAAGGCCAGTACGACAAAGCAAAAGGCAGTTCCTGTAGAAGAGAAAAAACCAGGTGTCGATGGGAAAAAGACAGCTGCGCACAATGGGAAATCAGCTCCTGCGACTCAGCTGGCAGTTAAGAAGGCCAAGACAGGAATCAGCAAACTCGAAGCCATTACGATAAAGGAGGAGGAGACAACTCAGAAGGTATTAGATTTGAAGAAGACCAGGGCACAGGGAGTGACTGAGAGGGAATTGGCAAAGATTCGTGTGAAGACACAGCAATACAAGTTGAAAGCCGAGTTAGCGTCGAAGAAACTGGACATGGAAGCAAAGAAGATGGAGCATGAATTCCAGTTACGCATGGCTCAGTTGGGACATCGCCAGCCTGGGCCCAGCAACTCCGAGATTCCTCATAAGACAGGAGCATCAAGTTCTGGATGGTCAGATGCAGGATCAATGACACCATCCACTAATTTTGTGCCCGAAATTCAGGACACGCCATCATTCGACTTTTATGCTGGGCTTGACTATTCACATTTAGGACAGTCCGAAAACTAATGTATACGGTATGAATACAAACTATATACTTATTCTTATTCCATATTATCATCACCAGAATCTGAATCCAGTTCTGAACCATGTACTCCATATCGCTCGGCATGAAATTGTGCTCTCCGATGTGCCTTGTGTATCTTAGCACAGAAAAGCTGTTCCTTGAGTTTCTCACGATGGGCTTTCCCAGCTTGAAGACATCGTGTATGAGAGTATGTAGCACTGTTACATTGGGGTTGAGTGTTTGCTCCAGCGTCCGATTCAGATGATGAAGATAAACCCTCTGCAATAAATGGATCCTCGGGCACAGAAAGATCAGAGTCTGAAGCATTGAGCTGCCTTTCTTGTTCCTCGCATTGCATTGCAAATGAATGAATCCCAATGCATGCAGCGACCCAATAAGTAGCAAGGATATGACGCTTCTTGTTTTTGATACTGACATGCAAATTCTTGAGGGAGTGAAAGCGGCCTTTAAGAAATCCGATCGCATGTTCAGATCGTATCCGTACCATGGAAACATGGTTGTTGTACACCTCATTGTCTGGGAGGTCCCGTTCTGGCTTCTTGTAAGGTGCAACAATCCAAACATCAATCTAAGACCCAGAATTATAATTCATTAGCTGGCGGCACATCAGGCGGGATTTTGGACTTACAGGATATGCAGAATCACCCCAGACCCATTCACCCTCCTCCATAATATCATTATGCTCTCGAGCCAGGCGCGTTTGAGCCCATGCCGTTGCGTCATGAGTGCTGCCAGTGTGACCATATCCAAAATCAATTATTCGCAAGTTGGGCAGGGAAACAATCTTAAAGAAAAGCTTGATTAATATTTTAGTCAGGACTGATTAACGAGGAGACATGCTTGGATATTCAACGAATATCGACATTTTCGATCAAAGTAACTCTCCCCAAACCAACTTGGGCGTTCAGCTAGAGGTACAAGTGTTCCATCAACGAGACACCATCCATGACGCCAAGCTTTGCACGAATGCTTGTGGACCCATTTCTTCGCTGCCTCCTTCTCCTCAGCAGTGGGAAAGTGCACCGCCTCCTCCATGAACTCCGGCCGAAGAATCGCCATCATTACTCGTCGGGTGACAAGCAGGACAGTTCCCTTGCCCACAGCAGCCCAATTTGCAACACCCTGCAAACCTGCGGTGTTTCCATCATGGCCAAACCGATATAGCGTGATAGCCAGCTGCTCCTCGATAGCCATCTGTGCTGTGTTCGAATTATTCTGAAAGACAGGGTCGTTCTCGATGGCAGCAACAAGCATATCAAATGTACGAGGTGTGACACGAAGTTCCTCACGAAATTTGTCGGGTCGTGCAATCTTAAGCTCGAGTAGGACATGACACATGCGAGATGGACCTCGGGGAAGGTCGCCACGGGGCATCTCATAACGGTTTGCATACATCTCTCAGATTTGCTGACTGACCTATCTTCGCAGACAACTCGGACTCCAATGATCTCCAAATGGATTGCCCTGCACTGCCTCATCTGCACCTTTTTCCGATCCGTCTGACTCTTCCTCATCGTCCTCATCTGAGATCTCCAAGATGTCGCTGTCAAAATCTGATTCAGCATCACCACGTACCCCAATGAGCTGGAAGAGTCAGAATCCGACCCATTTCCAACCGAAAGAAGTTCTGGGATATTGCTGATGTCTGAAGGAGACGCAAAGGAGGTTACTGATCCCATCATCCCTCTTCCATGCCAGTCTGGACCCAAAATGTCAGCCCATGAACCATCACTAGATGTCGCTTCACTGGAGGATGTGTTGGAGGACAGGGAAGACAAGGAGCTCAGTGATTTGGGTGCTTTCAATGTCAACAATTTGGTCAGCCAAAATTGACGTCTGAGCTTGAAGATGCGACAGCGCATGCATTGTTCATACTGGCATCGCAACGTCACGTAGTACCGAAGAAGTTTTTTGGCACGAGCATCACGTCGAGGCTTTGACATAGCAGTTTAGGGGAGAGCGGTTCATATTTTCAAATCAAGCTATAGCGTAGTAGGGAATGAATCGATTGTTGAATCGCCCATGAATCGTACAAAAAAAGTTTAACGGTCAGAGTACACAAGCGATTCATCGATGATTCACTGTCTTGAATCTGTGTGTGAATCGCCTTTTGGATCGCCTTTTGAATCATCATGTTTGACCGCTACTATTGAATCATCACTTGAATCGCCCAAATTTTTGAATCGTCGAATCGCCTCCACATCAGGAAAATGACAA
>QMFE01044167.1:0-21168 GCA_003314665.1 Tricholoma sp. MG77 | reverse complement strand
CGAGAGTTTCTTTCGGCAATCGATTGGCGACTGACGGTTAGCAGCTTTCCTTCTATTATTCATTTTCCAATTCTGCAGGGTCGCATACCCACCTGGTTTTCAAGTCATCCTCATGGTTCATCCTTGTTCTCGCTAGTGCACAAGTGAACTTCTCCAGGAATACTACGTCAATCTCGTCCGAACAAACAGCAAGGGGCAGTTTATCATCACTGGCCCGCAGTCGCCAACCAACCCGACTTTAGATGGCGACATCGAAATGGGTAGCGGGCTATCCCGCCCTCCCTCACCCTTTGAAACTTCTGAACTTCCGCTCCGCCATAGACCACGTCGTTCAGTACACGAAACATCCACAATCCTGATTGATCCTGCCCCAATTTCCCAGGATTCGACCCGCCGTCCAACTGTTGAACAAAATATGGCCTTTGCGGCTCTCCAGCAATCCCAGGACTCCAGTATTAGATAGGATGCAGGACCATTTGGATCAATTGCTGTACGAACTACTACATTGTCATCTTTATTTTCGGGGGTAGTGAAGGAAGGCATTAAATACCGCTAAGACTATGTATCTGTATGGTTAAAAAAACAAGGGTTGCAATGGTTGAACATGAATGGTTAAATGAGGAGTGTTGAACGCGACGACAATCGTGCGTTGTTGAGTACATTGTCCTGAACATGTAATCCACAAGGATCGACAACGAATTGTCGTCTGTCAAAGTTGACGGTACACCGTGATATGAAACTACTTTACCAATACAACGCGACACATAATGCCAGACTTGTCCCGCGCATCCTTAATGTACGGACCCTTCCAAGGCCATTATCACCGCCGTAGCGCAGACAGCATCTTCGCTAACGCATTAATTTGCCCCTTCTGAACTTTCTTGAAGCCTTCACCCTCGTCCTTGCCAGCGTTGGGACTACCAAGGTCTGTCGTGCTTGTGGAAGCGTCCCGACGTTGAGAATCAGGCAATTTCCGAGCTGCCACTTGACCAGGCCGCTCGCTGATCGTATCCAGCTTGACATCTTTAGGTTTTCTTGTTCGTTGTTTTCGAATAGGCGGGGAACCAAAGATGTCGCCGATAGGGTTGGGATGATGTGCACGTGGTAGCTGGTCGAGCTCCCAAGGAACACCATTCATGACTGCAAGAGGGTTCTTAGTTACTTTACACCGAGAGACAAACAAAACATACTCTTGATGTTCTTTGGGAGGGCAGTGTAACTACCATTACTGGCTCTTGGTGATCGAGCAGGTTTGACACTTGTGCGCCAACTTGCGGATGATACACTGGTGGCTGCGGTGGAAACACTACGCGTGCTGGAATTGCTGTATCGTGTGAAAGCCGAAGTGGAAGTGCCTGCGCTTGACGTCGTGCTCATCGAACTACGCCAGTTTCCAGAAACCATCGAGCTCGCACTGGATGCAACAGGACGCGCGCTGCGTGTGCTATTGGGTGAGACGCCGCGATGATACCGACTGTCGGGCAGAGCATGGTGTTCGTGCAATTCAAGACTTGGGGACGATCTTAGAGCCAACGACTTGTTGCTAGCATTAGACATGGCGAAAGGCGTTCCGCGACGTCCCCGGCTCCTAGGTGACGGGGTATCATCGGTAAAGGCGGGAGCAGAATGAGGGGGAGGGCTCAGTCCCATAATAAGATCAGTGACGTTGCTTGCGGTTGTGGACATGGATGGTGGAGCATCCGGAGACGTGGGTGGGGGAATCTCCTCTACAGGTGATACACGACCCGATGCGGAAGCATTGACATTATTCTTGCCAAAGGTTAGTTTCCACTTTGACGGCTTCTTGCTGGGAGCAGGCGGCGTAGGTGGCGCAGAGATTGCTGGGACAGGTGGTGGAGCAGTGCTACGGACGGATGGTGGAGGAGCGCTACGGATAGCTGGCGATGAAGCGCTGCGGACGGGTGGTGAGGGAACGCCGCTGCGCGGAGCTGCAAGCAAAGCAGAAGGTATGGCAAAGATAGATACGGGCTCAAACGGTTCACGGGGCCGCCTGGTAGAAGAGGTGGAAGCCTTCGTAGATACAGACCTCTGGGTAGATGAAGACTTGGATGCTTTGCTTATCTCGCGCGCCAATGACTGCGAAGCGTCAGCCAAGTTGGCAAGCGTGTCACCATTAGGGGTCGTAGCAACAGAGCCTTTGCCTTTCCGGGCACCTCTCTTTCTACGTTTGTTGGTCGACGTCGATCTGGATGCCTCAAGATCAAGGCCATGGCTATACTGGTCATCCAACTCCTGATCTTCTTGTTCTTGGTCAAGGACGGTAGACAGATCTGAGAGTTCTTGCTGTTCGTATGCGGGACCAAGTGAAGGAGCACGAGAAAGAGAGCGAGATTGCAGAGCAGGGGTGCGGCCGGCGGTTGTATTCCCAGAAGGATTTCTTGAGGAAGGACGGTGAGAGATTGGGAAAGAGGCGGAGATTGGATGACCTTGGGTAGAGCTATTAGAAAGTGTACGATGAACACCATGGCCACCTAAGAGGGTGGGCAAATTCCGTGCCCAAGCCCCAAATTCAGCTGCCGTTGTACGAGGTGAGTCGTTCTCTGGATCATGGAGAATACAAAACACGTTGTTAGCCAAGTGCTCCGCAACAGGGCGTGTCATGCCGGTAAACCGACACATGAAGAAGTTGACAGGGTCCCTGCGATACTGGTCAAATGACGAACAAACCCCGTGACGAGTATCGGTCCAAGGGTTATAATGATATAGCCTAGAATGTAATTGGCAAATTGAAGGAAGCAAGTTGGGAAGAAACCCACATGTTGATTAGGACGATGCCAAGGGACCAGACATCGGCGGCACGGGGGCTATAAGTAGGGGCTACATTATTTCTGCATTCTAGAAAGGGATGTAAGAAGATAGCAAGGAGAATGGAAATAGGCATACCATAACTCATGTAAGGCGCGCTGCCACAATCCATATCGGAAGATGCCACGTCTGTGGTGGACAAGCCAAAGTCT
Organism: Tricholoma sp. MG77; assembly: GCA_003314665.1. Taxonomy (NCBI): domain Eukaryota; kingdom Fungi; phylum Basidiomycota; class Agaricomycetes; order Agaricales; family Tricholomataceae; genus Tricholoma; species Tricholoma sp. MG77. The sequence goes on along the minus strand of QMFE01044167.1, from coordinate 18,190 downwards.
GTCAGTTTCACGATGACTTTTCGTTCCTGGTGACCATCAGGAAGGGTGGTCCATCCATCGGTGACAATGAAGTTTTCAGGCTTGATGTCACGGTGATATACATGTTGTGCGTGGCAAGCGGCGACAGCTTCGCACATCTGTGCGAACATGGAAGATATGAGGCGTAGTCGGGTGGGGGTGAGAAGCTGGGAAGGATGCATGTTAGACAAAAGGCTAGGCGTTGGGGGAGTTCGAGATGCAGGAGGGTCTGGGGTGTTGGAAGAGTCGGAATCATAATGGTCGCGGGCCTGTTCTAGAAAGTAAAATAGATCTTGGCCTGGAACATACTCCAGGAGAAGGAGTAAAAACGAAGAAGTTTCTAAAGTGCGGTGAAGAGTAACGATATTGGGGTGTGAGCGTAGGGATTGGTGAATGGTGACCTATAATTGATAATAATGAGTAAGAAGAAGAGAACGATGAAATGAAAAGACGGACCTCTGACATTTGAGCAGCCAAATCTTCCTCGTCAAGGTTCGCTTTGGACAAGCATTTAATTGCATACTCGCGGCCATAAAGGGTCTGAGGGGAAGAAGGGGAGTCAAGTTCCATCATACCCATGGTAGGCATATGACCGTCATCTGAAGGCTGTGGGCGATAAAGGACCTCCTGAACGAGATAGACGACTGCATAACTGCCATGGCCCAGTCGTCTTTTGACTTGAAATTCGGTGGCAGGCTCGTGGTAGTGGTCAAGGACAGAAGGGGTATCACCAATTGAAACGAGACGAATTGACTCGCCCTGGAGAGAGCCACCTTGACCAACGAAATCACCGGGAACCAAAACATCCTCAATGGTGGAGGAGGAAATTGAGGAATGAACGGAAGATTTTGAAGAAGGGCAGTTAGGAAAGAAGATGGGAGATGAAGGGAGTAAATTAGAGGGAATAAGAGGAGGAGAACGAGGGACGAAACGGTGACGAGGAAGATCATTAGGACGACGAATGTCAGTACGTAGCTTTGAAGAGAGGGAAAGCGGAGGTAGCTGAACAGGATACTGCAACATCAGACGAGACCTGCTTGTAGTCTGAAGTTACATGCAGTTATCATCCCCGTCGACGTCGACCACAACGATGAAAACAACGAGCGGAGTTTTAATATCACACATGCTAACTCGACTCTACATGTGGTCCTCTCTGATCGCCCTGCGCACCACGCTTCAACACCTTCCCAGTCATCAAGCCATATGGCACCTCCACCTCAACTCTTCCGTCTTCCCTCTGCTTTGCACTTCCATATCTTCCCCAGTTCTTCCCCTTTATTCCACCTTATTCCTTCCATTACTCTTCTAGCTTCTGTCCACACCTCCGGGACCCAAAATACCTTTTCAACCATGTGCTGACTTTGGTGCCTTGATCCTATATTTCCGAGCAGTGCCAACTGCTTTCCCACGTCCGTCGTTTGAAAATTGTCCCAACAATCGGATATGACAAGACAAGAGCGATGGCGATGCAACCCCTCGCGAAATCAGTGACTCCATCGACAGCACCAGATACTCTTTCTGTATAACAGTCAGATATCAACTTACCAAGCACATGTCCTCATTCCTTACCAAATTTTCATCGATCGGTGCATTACACCATTCCTCAACAAATCTCACGTATTCTTCCATGAGATCCTCCCCACTGCTTCTACCCATATTTTTGATCATCGCTTCGTTGGTCAGTCGTAAGCCTTCCACAATACCTTCGCCATGCAGTCCTGGCTTCAAAAACCTACTCGCCAGTAGCCTCATGGCTCCTGCATGTCGAGGTAGGCTGCTTTCGAGTAGATCATAAAATAGATCCAGTAATGCTTGTCGCAAGTTTGCCTGACAAGGATGTTCGACAATCACGGATTTCAACGATTCAAAAAGTTCAATTTTAGGGACCGCTGTAAACGGAACCCGATGAGCGAATAGTATTTATCAGATAAACCCACTGCACCTTGAACAGCACTGCTTATGATTGATTTCACTATCGCACCCTGCATGATATCTTGTCGTGAGGCTGCTCCTTCTGTATACTCCTGCACTCCCTCATTGTCTTCATCAGCCCTCCCCTTCCCCTTACTATCAGTGTTGATGCCCAAGACATCCCAGCGTCGTCTCAAACTTTCAATAAACCCTAGCTCCATTCGCACGTACTCACGCCATATCTCAACACTCTCCGGGTTGAGTCGGATCCCGCGTTGCAATAACGTGCGTGCAGTGGATGGAGAGGAATGGCCGAGTTCATGAGAAGCTGCTAGGATGTAAAGCCCAGGTTTATTCGGATGCAATTGCAGAGCCCTGCAATCGGAATGGATCATTGGTTTCAGTACAAGAAGTTTTAGCACAACAACAAACCTCGCTGTAATTCTACCCACTAATGCACGAGCGCCCTCGCGCTTGGCTACTTGGATATATTGTATCCAAAGCCCCACGTCAGACTTGAATTTCTTCAACGCTCGCTCGAATATGTGAAACTGCCTCCGAACGAGAGCATAATCGGAAACAGTTGGAGGGGCATGCCCTGACTCTAGCACATACCAGTTTAGGCGTATTAAATTATGCTAGAAATGAATCTCACTCGTCCGTTCCACGCGTTTCCGGCGTAATTGCTCAAGTGACATTTCGTATGAGGCATACCGTATAAAATCTGCCTTTTTGGCGACACGCCTTACAAGAGCAGTCTCGAACCCAGTACGCTTTTTTATGATGTGCTTTATCTCTTTCTGTAGGACAAAACATTAGTACCAACCCAAACGTGAATGATGGAATTCACTTGGGTAAATATTTTTTTTTCCACAAAATCTTTGAGCTCCTCGAGCATCTATCATAAATTGTTGGCCATTGGATAACATGAGTGAAAGGAAGACACTCGCCTGCTCTTGCTGAAATTGAACCCTTTCCATTATGGCAGTCTAGCTAGATACGATGCAGCCCAGCGGCTGTAGTAGTACGCAGAGAAATAAAAGTGGTGGGTAATGCCGGCCCGGAAACCATTGCTCAACTCTTGACGACCACACTCCATTGTCGCTTAACCAATGCCCAAGAGTCACAGAGCAGCGAGCACCGCTCTTGTTCGCACACATTCACGATCATCCTCTAGCTCTAAGCTTGGTGCAACTCTTCAGTTTACACAGAAGGATCCAGTAGCCGACAAATCCAGGAAAGGCCACGAAGTAAGTGGTATATCAATCGCAGTCACAGATAACTAATTCTTACTCCAACCACAAGACTCATAGCAAGGCTATTGCGCGAGTAAATAGCGGTCAGCGCGTTCAGTCCAAGGAACAAGTCCAACCCTTTGCCGCGAAGCGTGGCGCTGTTCTCTATCATCAAAAACCCAATGGCACAAAATCAAAGCCAGGCTTTACCATTGCAAGCCCCAATGACGACGATGAGGATGAATGGGTCTCCAGCGAAAGTGGGGCGGTGACCCCTAGCCATCATGACTCCGATTCGGACGACGAATCAGATGACAATGCTTCCCTCGAAGGCATCAATGAACAGCTAGCTGTTGGGCGATCAGTGCACCCTTCGGCCCAAGCAGATCCGCCGCCTCTCCCTCGTGTGGATACTGCGCGCCCCTCTGATTATGGTTCCGCAGCTATAAGACAGGAACGCCATGGGGCGCACACACCCACTCGTCCTACCATTAATACACACATGACGGACACGCCCGCATATTTTTCGCACTTCCAGACGCCGAACCCTCAACTTTCAGACTCTTATTCTAACTCTTCTCACCTTATCTCGCCAGCCCACCCGAGTCCACACCCGTCCCATAAGCGTCTTTCCGCTCGTCCACCCTCTACGCATTCCTCTGGACGTAGCGAACATCCTTTACGTCCCCATCCGCTGATACGTGGCCATTCTTATGGTCAGGCCCAGCCGCTAAAGCCGGCGCCCCTCGCGCCACTTACAGTCATACCGGATTCAAGAACATCCACCTCATTGCGCATGGATCCGTCAGATCAGACTATCTCAACATCTCCAGCGTCAACCGCATCGGCATCTCCAACATTACTCAATCCTGCCTTGTCATCTCAACGACGCCGAACCTCCGTGTCATCTGCTCACTCCGTCGCCACTCTTCCTTCACATTCCAATATCAAAGAACCTGCCCATTGGAGTGTAGGCGATCGAAAGCGAACATTTTCAACTACGTCACACTCTTCCTCCTCCGCAGCCCTTTCCTCCCTCGTACATCTGCCTACTGTCACACGACCTCCATCTCCACAAGCAATCTCTTTCTTTCCACCTGTAAACCCCCATACTAACGTAGAAGGGATACATCCACTTTTACCTGGTCCCTATCTAAATAACCATCTCACCGTTCTGGCTCGGCGGACCCCCATAAAGGAATCGTTTGACCGGGTTGCACGGGCGAGACAAATTCGAGCATGATAATGCTTCTATTGAGGGTTTTATGAACGCGTCGACGAATCATGTGTGTTTCTTGCTCCCTGCCACTTGTGGCCGTTTTAATTTTTCCCTCCTCTATTTCAAGTTATGTACCCGGCCGGAACTTAGACTGTACTATTTATTTAACCTCACGTACATACTTGATTTATTACTCTGGAACGATGGACGTTAAAGAAGTATAGTTACTATGTAATTGTCTCCCCATACTTGTCGGTTTCCAGATACGGACGCGTTCTGTCACGTCAACGTTACACGTAACTTACACGACAACAAGTCTCGTCTTCGTTGACGTCGTCAACTTTCGTCCGGACGATCATCGCAGAATGTGGTTGTCAGACGCGCAAAGTCAGACTATGTCTTGTCGTCAAAGCTACACCCTAACATTGTCTTCCAGAGATTGGTGTCGCCCTTACGACGTTTGGTGGTCTTTTCATGCTCTTGGGTGTCATGCTTTTTTTCGATGGTGCTCTGCTCGCACTGGGAAATGTACGGAACATATTCTATGTAGTATATATCACTGTCTAGTGATCAGTTTTCTCCCCCCAGATTCTCTTCATCTCAGGATTGACGTTGATCATTGGACCTCAGAAAACATTTTACTTCTTTGCGCGCAAGCAGAAAATACGTGGGACCATATGTTTCATAGGAGGGATACTACTAGTATTTTTTAAATGGCCATTCATTGGAATGATCGTTGAAACATTCGGATTTTTGAATCTATTCGGGTACGGTCTCGTCAGCTGGTGTTCCATTTCACTCGGCTCATCAACGCCCCTGGGTTATCCAGCGATTTCTTTCCCGTCGTTATTACCTTTCTCCGACAACTCCCATTCGTGGGGACCTTTTTGTCACTGCCATATGTCCGAGTTGTAAGTTTTTCTCTGACTTTGGTTATTCAAACGCTCAGATGCTATCCCATGTTAGGTGGTAGATCGACTTGCTGGATCACGAACATCTGCAGTATGACTACGCTACCACGTGCTTATAGGCTCGCAACAAATAGACTTGCTGAAACTATCACACGACATGCACTTCAGCATCTTTTGATCGCGCAGCGAAGTAAAATGTGGCAACTGGTTGAAAGTCTGCCCAATTTTGGACGTATATTTATCCTGCAAGAACGGACGTTCGAGAATGTAGTCAATAACTCCCATCCAACATAGCACGTTATATTTTTAGACCTCAGCTTTGGCTCTTGAAGAAATTTAGTCAGTCTGATGTATGGCCAGGGGCCTTACTATTGATACTTAGAAGATGAACGATAAATTTTTGCAGCTGCTGGCGGTTCGCATGAAACTCTATTATCGCTGTTTTGCTGCGTTGACTCCGAGTCACCTTTAGGCCAGGTACTCATCCGTGAAATCTCAATTCCCGGACGAGGGTCGACGTAGATGGCATTTACGTGTTCTAGAGGAGTTCTGGACTGGGGCTTCATTCTCGACGTCTATCCTTGATGTTGATGCTCTCGCCATTCCACCGGTAAGTTAGCAGGTCCATCGGAGTCTGTGATCGAGGACTAACGTGGATACCAGGAGGTTTTACAAGATGGCGATCCCTTCGATCAACTTTCAGCGGGCCAGGAAAGTGGCTTCCTCCTACGAACAGACTTTTCGAATGAGAATGCCTGGCAAGCATTTTGCTCGAACCTTCGAGACTCTGAAAGAGAGTTTGCTGAGGCCTTGCAGTGTGACACCTCGAATGCCCAAGAACGTACTACACCATTCAACCAGGACATAGGAATAGGGGCTGAAGAAGACTCGGACTCTGACGACAATGTGGACAGCATGCCGATACCTCTAATCAAAGTCGTCAACCCTGTGTCCACGAAGGATCGTCTCAGTTTTAACAACATGTCCAATCTGGCAGCACTTCGCCTTCTGAACAATGTGGATATTCGGCTCTCTCCCAATCCACCACCGGGAACAACGCGAATTACTCCCAATCGACTTATTGATCAAGCCGGGTGGCAGGAAATTTATTCTGGCATGAATATATGGATATACGACACCTTATCAAATATCGATCATTGCGTACGGCTGGTGAGCCAGCAAGGGAATGTATATGGCACAGCAACGTATGTTCAACTTCATTGATCAATGTATAACTGACACATCGTTACCAGCGGTGATAGCTGGCGTGCACGCGGGACACATATTTGCGACCTTCAGTTCAACATTACATATCTTGGCATGCAGATTGACTTCGGAGGCTTAGATCGTTGGGATTATGTCGAAAGGAAACGTAATCTTGATGAAGCCGACTGGCTGATTACCTGATGTTGCGTGGCCATCGATTTACTTAGCTAGACTGAATAAACAAGGAGACATCTGTATTTTGTTTGTCGCTGTAGAAGGAGTGCCGTGAGGTATGGCAGCGACGGCACCTGCACCCAATCTCTGCACATCCTATGATGTCACAGTCCAGACGCGAAGATAGTTGTCCGTGAAACCAGCGAATAAAGTTTGACCATCAGCGGACCACGCAATGGACACGCACTCCGGCTGCCTGGCCTCTTCACGTACTTCAGCATAGGCAGGCTTGAGCTCATCAACAATAGACCTAGTAATTTCATAAATGAAAATGACCAAAAAGAGACGATATCAGGTAACTGACTTGCTCTCCAGATCGAAAATCTTTACACAACTCGCTGTGGCTGCACACAGCCAGTATCGGTTCGGAGAAAACACAAGGGCATTAACAACATCACCAGCCTCAAGCGAGTAGAGATGTTTCCCCTCGTTGAGGTCCCAAAGCATAGTAATACCATCTTTGCCTCCTGAGGCAGCAAGCGAACCATCAGGAGAAACAGAAACAGTGTTGATGTATCCGGTGTGACCATAATGGTTCGTCTTCAGCTTGAACTTTGAGAGTTCCCAGACCTGGTTATTGGCGTAAGCATATGAAGCAAATTGGAACATGGTTTTAAAAAGTCAGAGATCTTGGTGGAAATATATCTCATCGGGTCATAACCCTCTGAAGTAGCAAATATAGAATCACGATTAACATCACACAAACGGCCATCTAAATTTGAGTGCCCTGCGTGATCAGAGTTTTCACCCACCTTCACGACTTTATCCCAACCACATGACACAATGACAGGATTCGCGACATTAGGGCTAAATCTCACACACGAAACCCTAGAAGTTCAGGATTGAACTTCAATAGATTGAGAAAAACGAATGCCACATACCACTCGGTGTGACCATCATCTTTGATATCGTATTTGCACTCGCCGAGAGTATTCCAAAGTTTGATTGTTCTGTCGCGCGAACCAGAGACAATTTGTCGATTATCGGCGCTGAAGCTGACAGACAGAACATCGGAAGTGTGACCAACGAAACGACGTGTAGTAGAGCCGGTATTGAGATCCCACAGGCGAAGAGTGTGATCCCAAGAGGAAGAGAGGGCGAATTGGCCGTCAGAAGAAATCACGACGTCAGAAACGAAGTGGTTATGTCCCTTGAGGATTCGTTTTGGGAAACCATAAGAGTCTTCATCGCGAGTCAATTGCCAGACGATGATGGTCTTGTCTGACGATCAGAATATTAGACGATGAAACATTAGTATCGAACTGCTCGAGGGTACCTCGCGAAGCGGTCAAGATCATATCTGGATTTTCCGAAGACGTTGCAATCGCGGTGACCCATCCCTTGTGGCCCTCGAGGGAACCAAGGAAACGCAGTGATTCAGACATGTCGTTTTCTGAGTGCGTTCGTCGACGTCGAAAGTCTATTCGTTACCAGGTCACAGATGAAGCCACCGTGACAGACTATATAGTTCTCCGGCAAACGCCTTGAGCTTGACTTCAATTTGTCAACAACTTCTTGATGGGCTAGTCACTTCTTCTGTAAGTTATATTTCTTTCAGCCCCGTTTCTCTGCCATTATGATGCAATCAAGGAAGTTATATTTGCTACTTCAGAGGGTCCATTATCCAATGAGACTACATGTCCACCAAGATCTCTGATCTATTCCACTAACCCTTCTGAACGTTGAACATTCGTGACTGACCATCAACACTCCAACAGGTCTGCTAGTACGCGTTTCTTAGCTTAGATTTGAGATGAGAAACGACCACTCGAGCCATCGGTAGAAACTCACGACTTTCATCCTATTCTGCGAAATGGCTCCCACAAAGAAAACTCCAGTCATTAGTGTGTGGCCTCTTTTCTCGTTGGATTAAGCGTCTTTATTATTCGTCTTTATGTCACAGTTGACACAGATCCCGGGGTTGACGATGTCATCGCGATGTCCGTAAGTTTCGCTCAGCATGGGTTACATTTGTCATTTTTTGTTTACAGCTTATTGGCTCTTGCGGCTCCAGAGCTGGAGATCTTGGCGCTTGTAGTGTCTTATGGAACGTATCAGTAGAATGTCGCATATCCCAAGGCTCAACTTGGACTTTTTAGGCAACACCGATATTCAGTCATCCTAGTCAGTACTGATGTCGATTTTTATTCTCAACGACCATGCTCACTTCCATCGACTTTGTACAGCTTAAACATTCTGAAGACATACCAAGCACTCACGCGCCATTTTATTCAGCACCCTTCTCACCAAGAACGGTTTCCCAATTTTTCACCAACCATCAAACCCCTCCTGGCCATGGGCAGTCATGGTCCACTAGAGGGCAATTTACATAGTGCACAGTATTTTCATGGCCGGTCTGTGTGAATGCTTATCCATAGTCCGGATTAACCTATTAGCGCGATAGAGACGGTTTAGGGGGGATCACGCAACGACATCCCGACCTCAATATAGGAGAATTTACTGAGGATCATCCTCAACTGGTGCTAACGGACAAGTCCGGTGTTGACATAGCCCTTGACCTGATACGAAACAGCCCTTCGAGGACCATAACTTACATTGCGTTGGGTCCCCTTACGAATCTGGCGCAAATGATGCGTCAGGATGGCCGGCTTGTGAGGGAAAGAATAGGTTGCATCATTTGTATGGGGGGAGCTTTGGATGTCCCTGGCAACACTAGTCCAGTTGCAGAATGTCAGTCTTCTCTGTCCGTCATCTCCCACTTTGTTGAGCACTTGCAATACCAGTCAACTTCTTTGCGGACCCATTTGCGGTCAAGGAGCTTTTGCTCTCGGATAGCGGGCTGCCGCTTGACCGATTTATTTTGCTTCCATTGGACATCACGACTCCTCACGAGTTGCCTTTCCCACTGTACAACTCCAAGGTTGATCCTGCATTCACTTCTTCTGCGAATCCATCCTCCGTTTCTCACAATTCGCCTTTAATTCACTTTACAAGCTCCTTCTTGGAGCGAACGCGGGAGATAATGTTACAGTTCGGCAAAGACGCGATTGAACTGCATGACATTGTTGCGATATGGTGTGCGATCGAGAATCCCCCTGGCCCCGGCTTTAGCATGGCCCCGGGATGGGAAGGAAGAGCAAGAATCTTCGAAATTGAACGGTAAGGTCAATGAGTAACTCCAATGGCGATCGTTTGTTCAGCCACTTCCATCAGTTCTGGCGAAATTACTCGGGGAATGTTGGTGGTAGACAGGCGAATAGATGAATCTGCATATACACCAGGAACCAATCGTGCAGAGGTTCAGTCTGAACTAGACAAGGCCACTCTCTTCCATGGAGGGGAGACAACAGCTGTTCTTCCAGCTTCGGTAGCAGTTAAAGATGCGCCTTTTAAATCCACTGTTGGATCGGGTGTATTCTGTATAACAAGTACTCCCGGACCTGATACGCTGTTGCACTTACTGTTACAACGTGTGTGGGGCATCAATTATATATCACCCCTGTTACCTCCATAATGAAATAATCCTTTCTCAATGCATAAAGTAATATTCCTACTCAATGTTATCAAAGAGTTCAAGAGCTTTGGATCTCGTACGGATGTTTCACTAGTTCGTCGTATAACTCGGCTGGAAGGTCTCGAACAAGGGTCACCGCAATACCGATAACAGGCAGAGCCTCCAGGTCTGGAAACGTACGAAGGAGACGCATCGGACTAGTGCAACTGCAATTATGGTCATATTCCAAACGATAAGTGATAACGAACCTTGAAGATTTCATGACTTCATCTCGTATAAGCAGCAGCTGCGCGATTACACAGAGAACGTTGAGATGAACACCGAATGCGAGGAGGAAGTCCCATAGTTGCAAAACTTGATTCAGCGGAGGTGTGCATGCACACAACGTCAAAACGGCTAGTGCAAGGGTAAGAATCAATAGCGAAGTCGTACGGTGTACATGCATGGGAAGGCGTAGATCTCTGCAGAGAGATTTTTTGAACGTAGATGCACGAAGAGTACCGGATCGACGATCTTCAAGCAGCGATCTAGAAGCTAGAGACCTCTGAGTGTCCAAATATAATTAGGGCGATGATAAAGATTTCCACCTTCAGACCCCTGTGAACACCTTCTAACGTAGGCTGAACGTATAGCGGACACGATTCCTCTATAAACTTGGAGAAACAGAAGAATGCCTCGAGTTCAGAAGGCATAGTGTACAGAAACGGAGCGGCAAGAACATTCATCCCTTGTACATAGGTAAACCCAAGTTCGTGAGTTTCCTGTCTGTCTGGAGGTCATAAATCAACGCGGACCCGACGTGGTCGAAGTTGGAAACATACCGTGGTTTCGCCACACAAAAGCATCCAACAACCGCACGAGCATGTCTTCACGAACTCTCTCTTTGAATCCTCTGTCGGTAGCGAGTGTTCTTCGATCAAAAATGTCAGAATCACAGTTATGAGAGAGATACGGTTGATTAACCGGAATGTGTCGTTTCTGATTTTCTCTCGGACTTCACAGGGCCCACGCGCGACATACTCAAGAAATGTTCCTGCCGAGACTTCACTAACACGAAGAAGAATTTTCCATATACGAGGCCGAAGGGTAGGATCCTGGCTAGTGTTCAGTCCAGCCCAACCGCTTCATCGAATTTGACAAACCACCGAGGAAGGAATTCCATCGACAAGAATCATGCGCCTTAGCTTCTTTGTGCCATCATCAAGGTCGCCAGAGGAACGCGATTTGGATGATATTTTGGGCTGGTTTAGAATTTTATTAAAGGAATGTGCCGCCGCCGCCGCTGCTGCTATTGTCGACATTGGTGAGGTTGGGAAGTCACGACTTGAATTTGTTGTTGTTTTGCTTTAACTCTGTTGATCACTTACTACTGGAACTTCAAGTTGAGGTTATGGATGTCCCGTTTGTTTCTTCAGGTGCACTGAGCAGAGCCCATTATACTCTCGTCCGCAAAATAGAATCAGCGACATCCATTCAGTCAGCCAATCAGTTGTTGATTCCAGAGATGAAATCGAGACGGGAGCAACTTAGCCATCCCGGCCTATCACTCGTTCGCCGCTCCCTTAACGTACTGTGGAATTTCAGACGCTAACAGACGGGCAGGGACATCGCAAGGAATCCTTGATCATACTGTTGTACTGCCACATGACTATCGCCCATGGTTTCCTTCCTAACGACGCGTTCGACTTCGCGTTACCCCATGCAATTGGATTAGCAGAGGAAGGACAAAAGCTCGAACAAAAGAGGATCGGTACTTTTATTTCCTGCTTCTTGGAGTGCGCTAGATCATGATTCTTCAGGTTATCTGTTTTGTTCTGAAGTTATGCATCCGACTCACGAGCTGCGGCTGATGCTAGTTAATACGCTTCGCAAAGTATAATCATTCTCTTTGCCCGACAAGCACGTATAAACTCTTCCAAGGACCTAGAAAGTGACAGCGTACCAAGGATCTGTCTCGCACTAGACAACGTGATTGTCTCGCACAACGAAGATCTTGTCTCAGCTATCCAGCCCCGGCTCCACGGCCTGTTGTCACATACCTCGTCAGTATGTATATCAAACATCCAGCACCTCATTTCTTTAACCAGGCCACCCTGACTGCAGGTCTCATGTGCGTCGACGAGCCTTGCTGGCGTTCTACTCGCTTTCTCGTCGCAATTCCGAGTTGTTGACGCGAATTTCGGGAAGCGTTTTGAAGCATCTAGAGGATCCATGTCAGTCGGTGGTCAGCGCCGCATTGGCTATCTATAGCCTTTTTTCTGGTGTAAGGTTTTTAATTTAGTTGGCGCGAAATACTGATTGCGCTATCCAGGCCGAAATGTCACAGGTCGTGAAATCATCTGTTAACGATCTTCTGCTGAAGACGTTGGCAGATGGACAGGGCTATCAACGGTGGTTTCTTCTGAGAATACTTCGGACTCTCCTTTCAGTGGGGTAAGTGGTTTTAGTTATTGTTGTGGTTGTAAATGTGTTCAAGCTCGTTTGCCGTAGATTGGCCGAAGAAAATATTCCTGCTGTCTTTGAAATCATTCGATCTTCAAGCCCCCACATCCGTGGTCTGCCATCTCTTTCGGTCCTTCCTTGTCCCCCCTAATAGATTGAAATTTAGCTGTTCTACGCGGCACATTTTTACTCTTCTCAATGGTTTCCGCAGAGCTGCTGATTTCTTCAGCGAAATCGGGACTAGGGTCTCCTGTGGAGTATCTAAGGCCCCTTCTTACTTTGGGAAACCCGAATGACCAATATTTATTCTTGGCGTGTTTGGAGTGCGTGGATCCAGCTATATGGTCAGGGACCGCGCCAGGTATACCGGCCGTATTAGGAGCGTGGGAGGTGGAACGGGTTATCCATTTATTAGAATCCCCTGATCCTCTCATTCGGAGAACGGCGAGTGTCTGTCATATCATTTGCATGATGTGCTTTGTTCTGAATCCACGCCTAAGACGCTTCAACTCCTGAAGCGAATCGATTCAAATATTGTTGCCTCGTATTATTCACAAGCACTTCGAACTATACCATCCACTTTGTCTGTCACTGGCAAAAACGACCATGCAGTCTGGATGTTGGAACTTCTTGAAACCAAATCAGGGGAGGATGGTGAACTTTATGCCCAAGAACTTCTAAGCCTACTGGTCCAGTTGGAAAACATGCCCCCTACTGGTGTTCATGTTGTGGAATCTGCAGTAGAGAGGGTATTGTTCCATCTTCGCAATGGTGTGTTTGCTTGTTGACTTCTCTTCTTATGCCACTACTGACTAGTCTAGCCCACCTTGAGTTCCAGATACAGTGCATCACCACACTATTGACATTTGGCCTGCAGTCAGAATTGCAAGTATCACAGACATTGATGGTCATCATAACTGCATTGGCTGCAGAACATTGTGGCAAATTGTCTATATCGCCTCCAGACATGCTCAAAGGACTGGCTGTAAGACTAACATCGTGCATTCGTGGGTGGTATATCTTCTGCTGCTGCCTAATTGCATCTCATTCATCATTTAGCAACTGTCCAGGATGCATGCCTTGTGTGCATGTTACGGATAACTGTAGATTGTGACCAAGTGCCCACAGATATCATCAATACTGTAACAGACTTGAAGCAGACTTCTAAACGGCACATCAGACAGGTGATTTTCTGTTGTTGTTGACTATTGAAGTACTGAGAGTTGCCTTAGCGTTGTGATCAATTTTTGATGTATGTTCAGCAGAAGGCCCTACTTTCCGTCGTGTTGAAGAGTGCTCGATCGTCGTCTGTGAGTTGCTTCATTGTCGAACTTGTGTTTAGTGTTTAGTAATATGTCTGTAAGCTTCCTGACTTTATAGAAGCGTTATATAGCCAATGTACGCTGTCTACGGAGCCAACGCAACCTAGTACGCCGGATATGAAGCGAGTGGGAAGAGCGTGAGAATAGATGTAACTTAATTTGTTGGAGATAAGTTTTTTTTTTTTGAAAGACCATCGATGGTTGACAGGTAAACGTTAAACAAATTTCTCAACAAATTACAATAGAAAGCCTTACAATGTTGTTCAGTTTGTCTGATGAATGGCCTGCGCTCACCTGTCCCTTCCCCTCTTATTCAAGATGGTTCATATCTTCAACTTTTAAGCCTAAAGCTCAGTGAAGCTGTATCAAAGGCCCTCGCCCAGCCAGTTGGTCCCTCTACTTCTAATAGTGAGTTGCTATTGGGAAAGCGTCCGATACCGACTGGCCGTGGTCACGCCTTGGGTGCTCTTATCGCTTCGTGCGTCTCATTAATAATTTCTCATCTTGATCCACCCTAAATCGTTTTCACAGCGAGCTGCAGGCCTCCCACCACAGTCCGCACCTACACAAGGCCATTCTTCGATCCTTACATCGCCCTTTATCAGTGTTACTTTCCAATCTATCTGCACATCTTCTACCCCTTCTCTCCTCGTCCTCTTTCCTATCGCCGCCTGCCCTCACTCTACACGCTCCGAATCCAAACCCCACTCAGCTTCATGCGTTAGCCATCGCTGACTTTGCAGGTGAATTGCTTGAAGCATTCGATGCTCTCGATCTGGGTCAGGATGCCGATCTTCGTGGCGATGGCCTCAAGGTAATTCGCGAAGATTTGGTTTCTCTCCTCAACCGAGTTGTTGGCCCCTTGATCTCTGCAATCCGAAACGAGCTCATCCCATTGTTGGATGCGCTTGAAGTGCCAAGTTCCCATATCCCGTCTAGGTCCTTGATTGGCGCAAAACCGTCTCACTATCACCCTTCCATCATATCATTACAAGCAGTTATACCTATCTATGCTCGTGCTTTGACACGATATACAACGTCAACGTCATCTCAGACCGCACTTGCCACTTTCCTCATCTCGGTCATTTGGCGAGGATTAGTAACTTTGTCACACAGGCCATTTATGATACCTTCACCTGCAACATCCCCGCGACTGTCACCGGTGGTGTCAAAAGAGAGCTGTGAGTCAGCGCCACCACCAACACCTCCTGGCAGATTCGCTCTCAAACTACCTGCCTCTCGTCCCCCCTCTCGTCCTTCCTCTCCGCCATCCCTGCCTCTCCCAGCCGCCGTCGCCGCTGACGCTCAGGCATTGTACGATCTCTTGATCACATTTCCACGCCCCCGCTCCAACATGGAATCCACTCGGTTAGCTAGAGAAGTTGTCGATGATGCCTTTCAAGGCCTCAAAGCATTACCGCCTCTCTTAGATGCCGTCCTGTCGCAGTCTTCTTCAAAACCCGAATCTCAGGAAAAAACAGATGCTTGGGTGCGGCAGTTACAAGTTCTCACTACAGAGTTACCTCTCTTGATCGCATTGCCTGTCATCTTGCAGGGAGATGCACATGGTAGATCCGTCCTTTCTGTGGCACAATTACTTGGGCTTTCGGAAGATGAATATAGGAAAGAGTGTTTGTATGGATTTGGACGTGCTGAGGAATGTTCAACACCGATTGCTCAGCAACTCTTGGATGTGATGCATATGAATAACGCCGACTCGGTAGTCTCTCAATACCTGGAATTAGAAATTGCGGAAGCTGTTTATTAATCAACAGTCACCAACTCGTGAACTTTTTACGCATGTTCTTCATTGTTTTGTGCCATGGCCACCCTTAGATCTCGCCTTCTTTACAAATCATCTATACTTAGTTGGGTAGTGCAGTATTAAACTATCTGTTTTCTCTCGGAGGAATAAGATAAAATAGCCTCCTGTTGAGCACAACATGAGACGCCATTGTGAGGACACCAAATTCGGTGCAGGAGCTGGTGGACAGTCAGTCAATAATATGCATACAGGATCACTATGGAGGTCAATTAGGTTTAGGAAGAGCAGAAATTCGCCGATACAAAGGCATGCACACTACCAAGACAGATCTATCAAATAGTTAGTGTATCATGATAGACATCAAGACCGGCGAATAACGTACCTGTTCCCCGTCTATCTCGCCTAATTTGTTCCATCAACCTGAGTGCATGATTGTCCAAAATCTCGACATAAGGTTTCAATGATGTTTTCTCCCAATCTGATAAACAATCAGCCCATGAACAACAAATGAGAAAAATGAGATACCAGAGTGATGTTCCGCAAAATTGCCCTCCCCATCAGCCTTCCCAAGATTGTCCAACTCGCGGAGAAGCTGACCAACTGTGGGTACACTCCCGGGATCAAACTCGTCGATGCGTTCAGGATCCACCGGAACACAAACTCTGCCAGTTTTGGGGTGAACACAGAACGGGGCCTTTAAAAGATGGTTCCTATGTTTTGACACCTCAGCGTCGATGCGTGGGTAGGTATAGAGCAGGATGATATCTTCTAATATGGCTCTCATGTTGGCCTAGCACACATTATTATGAGACAGGCCCGAAACAGAGGAAACATACACGTTGACCAGATCCTTTGTCGTTCAATCTCTTAATCCGACCTTTCAGGTCCATCCATTTGTCCTGGGAAGAGCGGGAAGGATCCTCCGACCATGCTTCACGCAGGTCTTGAACGAGGCCCATGTCTGGGATGAGGTCTAGCAGCCTCTGGTAGCCAGCTTCAGAGGCAAAGCAGTCCTGGTCCACCAGGATCAATTCAGAAAAGACCGTGTTCAAATGGTCAAGAGCGGTCCTGTTAAGTCATATGAAGAAGCCATTCCATTGCGAAGAGGGTGTACGCACTTCAAGGATGGAGGTAACGATCGTGAGCCAATGCGAATATTAAGCTTCTTACTAGCTTCCTTTCCCCCCTGAATCACAGTCATCCATGCAACGAGCGCCTTGCGTTGATCATCCGTCAACTCCATGGCCTCCTTGTCAGATATCCATAAATGAATGCCACGACGACCAGAGTACACCCAAAGCAGATGCTGATATCCAAACTGTTCACGAACAGCAGCGTCCAAGACGTGGACGGCTGCGGAGATGAATACCCAACACCTTTTGCAAATATCGGCATCTGAACAGCAGGTGCGGACTGGGTCATAGTCAGTCATGTCGATATCAAAAACAAGTTCACGTTGTAATGGTTTGAACGCGTTCTGGCGAACAGTTTGCCTGTCCTTTGGCTGGCGAGAAGGGGTTATAACCGAATTAAATAGCTCATGAGCCGTAGGATGGACGTACCCTGGCAGAATAGACTGGACCAATTTCGAAACGCGTAGGATTTAGTGCACAGACTTGCTTTTTCAGATCATCGGCGGTGTTGAATGAGTTGTAGCGAAGATAGGTTTCTCGTTGAAGCGTGAATGCGAACTCGCGATGCGTGAAAAGGCGCGTTGGGGTATGTTCATGGTTGAGCCAAAGGAAGATTGATTTAAAAGGGTATAGTCGTCGATAAAAGGTCAACATGACCTCTGAATCAAAGTTGAAATTTATTATTCCTGTGGTGAGCCGAGTGGAATATCATACCTGCGGAAAGACCGAGATCTTCCAACTCTGCCATCCTCGCTGCAAACCAGTGACAGTAGTGAAGTTAAAATAGGATTGTGTCACAACACGTGCTATACAATTCGCGATTATCACAAACAAACAAACAAAACAAAGCTAAGCTATTTGGTACAGGAGATAAGAATCTGAGGCAATGATATGATTTAAGAACCAACGAGGGGAGCTCTCTCCTCGTCGGACAGCGCGATCCTTCCACGGCTTTTGACGACAAGACCGAGAATACCCTTTACGACCCACACGAGTGTGAGAATTGAGAATGCCAAGGCGGTCCAGTGGACGAATCCAGACCCAGTCTGATGAACATAAATAGCCCACAGAGACCAGGCAATAGCGATGGATGCAGGAAGATCGCCTTCAGGGCTGGAGAAAGCATAAGTGGCTGCCGTGCCCTCAAGGAAGAAGCTGAGAGAAGATGTTAAACGCTAGCACTGAACAATGAATAGATGGGCGCTTACAGGGCCAAGAAGACGAATACTTTGGTCCACACACCAGCACCATGCTGATGAGCGTCAACACCAAAGGCCTCGAATGCGGTGAGGACAACAAGGACGGTGGTCCAACCGTGA
>QMFE01044161.1:0-11871 GCA_003314665.1 Tricholoma sp. MG77 | reverse complement strand
GTGGGTCTCACAGTGCCCTTGCTCGCCGATACATTCTTGATATATGTGATGGATGCGGATACCTTCTTTCTTGGTCACCGGGGGATCGACTTCTCCCAAAGCACGCAATGGTTTCATTGCACGATAGCCACTAGCATGCTGTTTTGTCGCAAAAATTCTGTATACGAGAACGTCGTCGACCAAAGCGAACACCTCAGAGTTAAACGTTTGGCCATTAAGTGTGGCAACACAACGTTCGAAGTTGGATTCTGGTGCTGCATCCGGGTATGATGGCGAAAGCTCTTCTGCCCAGTTTACGTTCTTGATATTCCGTGCCGTATGTCGTAAGGTAGTCATTTTAGTAATTGATTCATTGGCAAAATCGTGATTTGTTTGCGAGTACCGTCTTTGCACGATCATGTGAGTCATTGTTGACTTGTCGTTGGAGTGTAAATTTTTTTTGTTTGCCGTCCTATTCACCCACCACGACGTCTACCATGGAAGTCATGAGCCGGCAGTCATGCAGTTTTGCCTGGCATCCATTGGAAGGGCAGAGTGCTCTAGGAGAAGAGGGTGGCCATGGCTGGCCCTGTTTTGCTGACCCAAAATGGGTTACCAGGCCACTTAAGGGGGGCTAAGCATTCACCTCAAACATTGAAAACATACGGCGCACCGTTGAACACATAACCGCAGCCACAGACAAAATTACAGGTAAAATAGATGAATTCAGTGACGGCTTTCAGGAAACAACAGAGCAACTGGCACAAGCAACACAAGAGCTCACAGAAAAAACAATGGAGTCAGCGAACAAGGCAGCCACAGAAACAACCGCCCAGCCCCCTTTTGCATACCAACCATTCACATATGCAGCGGTGACCCAATGAGACCAGCAAGCAGACCATGCCGAAGTCATAACGAGAGGAGATACCGTGGACAAGCAAATCCTGATCCAGAAGGATAAAGATGCTATGGATAATGTGCTCGACAGCTTAACAGAGAAGGACCTGGTCGCCAAAGCGAACACCGCTCTCGAGCTCATGGGAGTAGCCAGCATGGATAAGCCTCGACACATGGTATTCATAGGAGCAAAGAAACTTCGCAATAGGAACATCTTGTACCAGATGAACACGAAGGAGGCGGGGGCTTGGCTCCGAGCACTGAACGTGCAGAAGGCTTCCATAGAAAACTACGGCGGTACCTCTAACATACGAAACAAACTCCACAATGTGGTAGCCGAATCTATCCCAGTCATGTACGACGCGGGCTCCAGTTACGCGCACGCAAAGGCAGAACACGACAACATGCTGGGACTGGACACAATTGCATACTTGAAATACATTAAACCATCACATCTCCATGCAGGCAATCAGAGAGTAGCCCATGTGATCTTCGGCTTGGCTGATCGAGATGATGCCAACATGGCAATCGCCTCAGGCATGTTCATAGAAGGTAAACACACGAATGTACGCAAATCGCTAACCAAACCCAAAAGATGCCTCAAATGCCAGAAGTACGGTCACTACGTAACAGACTGCAAAGCCACTGCAGACACCTGCGCACGATGCAGAGAACCACATCGCACCATGCAATGTCCCATCATCGAAACTGCCGCTCTCCGCTGCACCAACTGCGTAGACACAGAGGCCATGGGACACGGAGCAGCAGACAGGGAATGCCCAGCGTTCAAGGTGCAGCACCGGAAAATTTAAGAACGAGTGCCAGAGAACAAGTATAAATTCTTTCCCACATCATCACCCACAACATGGAGGTTACTGAACAAACCCGATCCACCCATAGAACATAACCAACCTAGGCAGCAGCAAGATGACCATCAGCATGTAAACCCAACATACTGGCGACACCAACAACACTTCATGGAAGACTGGCAAACAACACGACGAGAGCGTGGCAGACCCACCCCCCAAGACCAAACACAAGATAATGGATGGCCCGTATGACCAGTCCAGATAACACTGGAGGACTACATGACGAACCCACAAGCACACAGACCACAAGAACAAGGTAATGCAGAACGAGGCACAACAAACCGAGACAGGCAGTGGGGCAATCACAATCCCAATGAGGAAGGCCCAGGCCCGAGACCAGTGCTAACGCCCCCGAGGAGAGACCACACCCCCCTCGAATATGTCTGAAAACCAAAACCGTACCACGACACAAAGGCCAATGCAAATATGACAACAAAATGTTAACAAATCACTGATAAGCCAAATAGACCTCCTCCAAAGCCTACAACAAGACGAATATGATGTATGTATAATCCATGAACCGTACATCGACTTCAGAGGTAAGACAACAGCCAACTGACAATGGACCATGGTATACCCAAACATCCACCAGGAGCACCCGGATAGGACAAGATCAATCATCCTGGTTAACACTGACCTACTAACGGACACATGGAAACAGATTCATTTTCAACACCCAGACATCACCACCATCGAGATCACAGGCGACTTCGGTACATTATGAATCATTAATATCTACAATGATGGAGACAACAGCGACACACTAAAACACATATCCATGTATATGCGAGATTGAGACAGATAGCGACATGCAGCCAACCCCCTACACATGATCTGGATGGGAGACTTCAACCGACACCACCCACTCTGGGACGAACCCAGGAATGCACACCTTTTCACATGGGAAAACCTTGACCTAACGCAACTGCTGTTAAACCTCCTCAGGCAACACAACATGAAAATGGCGCTCCCACCTTTCATTCCAACGTTGCGGGCATACAACACCAGGAATCATACCAGGGTGGACAATGTTTTCTGTATGGAGCGACTCATGGACACAATCATCAAATGCAAGACAGACGATGCGGCAAGACCAGTAAAGACTGACCACTACCCAATCATCACTCAGTTGGACATCTATGCAACTAGAACCACATGGGAACCCAGGCGAAACTTCAGATTGACGAACTGGATAGAGCTAGTCAAATCCAGCGCCACCGGTGCTTCGAGGACCCTATGGGCACCCTCCAAGCAGTTGTCGAAGAAAACCCTTAGCAGGAGAAGAGGAACAAGGAGACAGGATAGTGTACATATTTAATCTCTCACATATGGTTCGCCACAAACGAGAATAAATAAATAAAAACCATGGCGGCCCCACATCCAGTA
This sequence comes from Tricholoma sp. MG77, assembly GCA_003314665.1. Classification (NCBI taxonomy): domain Eukaryota; kingdom Fungi; phylum Basidiomycota; class Agaricomycetes; order Agaricales; family Tricholomataceae; genus Tricholoma; species Tricholoma sp. MG77. The sequence continues at coordinate 8,740 of QMFE01044161.1, read as the reverse complement.
AACTTCAAGAAGTCGACTTGCAACATCTCGTCCCTCTCCTACATGTTCTCCCTCAGACTCCGGCATCCATTCATTTGGTACTTCAACATTTCCCCTTCCCTCTTCCCTCAAAGATACAGAGTTGACTTGTAGTCGTCCATCTAGAATAGACCAGGCATCGTTCTAGTTTCTCGTTCTACTGCCTCCCATTCTCATGTCTCTTGCTAGTGTTCCCTGGCTCACTCTTATACATCAAGACTTTTCACGGTTTTATATCTTCCAGGGCTCTCACGGTTCCAAGTTCAAATTCTTTTACACCATTGCACACGATGCGTCCTTGTCTCTGAAGTTCTCATACATCTCTCGACGTTTTCTTTTGTTCCAGATCCCCAGGTAAGTCTTTTTGTGTTTGTTTCTTTTTATTTTATTTACCCACTGACATTAAATTTGTTTAACTATATTACAATGAAAAGACAACCCCCGCACAGCGCACACATGGCCACCACAGCAGTAATCCAACCACTGCCGCGGGCACTACTTGCAGGGCGGAAACGGGAAACAACAGGTAGCCCGATTCCGCCGCCACATGGTGACCACAGTAACAATGATGACCAGAACGATGACGAGGACCAGCACCAGGACAATAATGATGACAAGGGCAAGGACAAGGAAGGGGACAGGCGCGAAGGATGGCAGAGAAACTAGGATGAGTCCGACAGGGTGACACCAAGCTCCCCATGCCACTGATGGACAACCCAGCACCCGTACTTACCGGTGCTACAGATGACGACGGAGGTAAGGACACCGAGGACAATGACAAAGATGGTGACCGACGGCGGCCATCACCGCCAGCAGCAGTACCCCCAACCACCGCCGCGAGCAATAGGGATGGCAAGAGGTCCACGACAACAATGACCAAGGGAGGATGATGACCCGCATGATAGGAACCATAACTCGGACAAGCGGTTGGTGCAAACAACAGCACCAGTACCTACGGTAGGTAAAGGGGTGAAGGAGCTGAACCAGGACCGCACCACTGCTGCGAGCGCTTGCTCGAGCTAGAGAATGTAACCAGGGAGACGGGGGAAACAATGGTGATGAAACTGAGAGAAAGTGCTCCCAGTGTTGCGGGCAAGACCTCAAGAATGATTTGCCACTTGCCATATGTACCATGAAAAAGGTAATTTAGCATTCTCGCCAGTCTCGCCAGAGCCCTCGCTGGATGTTTCGCCACACCGGTGCAATCTAGCTAGTTTCTACACCTAGAGACTGTAATAGCCGGGCCTTGTCCCAATCCTTAGTCACTATATGATGGAAGACCTAAAAATACACCCAACATGCCAATTATTCAAATTTGCTGCATCTCATGCAGATCAAGATATTTGCTTTCGCTTTTTCCCAGAAGGACTGGCTGCTTGTTTTATTTATTTTATTTTCTACAAGTACTTTTGCCTGTTCTATGGACCTGTCCTCAAGATCCAACATTTTGACACCTTTCCCTTTCCATGGCTAGCCAATATCCAACTCGATAGGCTGATCTGCTGGATGCTAGGGTTGAATGGTGTTATTTGGGTGCGCTCTGCACTTTTTGGGTGGCCAGGTGATATACCATCAATAGAGCGCCTCGATTATGGACCATTCCCCAAGACATTCTCGGCAGTTGACATTCCGAGAGAAGGATTTGAAAACACCGGATCAACTGCACAGGAGGCTGAGAGGGCTGATGCATAGTCTCTGCCTCAACTATACGTCGAGCACCTTCTGTTGGGATTTATTCCATAAGGCTATGTAGCCTTATGAATGGGAGTGAACTTACTTTATGTTGGGATTTATTCCAAATAAATCCCAACACCTTCGACACTGCACGCTGGGCATACTATTGCATTTCGATGTCAACGCATACCAAATGCATACCCTTTATACAGTTTTATTGACATTCACTCAACTGCAACTATCAAGAGCCTCCTCTCAGTCTCCGAGCCCAATGAATACCCAAAAGTATAGCTCATGATGCAATTAAGATGTAGCCCCAGTAATGGAATGCCAGATGGACTATAATTGAAGGAACAGAAGTAAAAGCACTTCTGGAGCAATGTTGCCAAATTGAGTTATGCCGATGCAATGCATCGATATATAGTAGAACATGACATTATTGACGTCACAAGATCTTTTGATCAGTGGCAATGTCTACGACCCCTGCTCTGGACCTTTCCATGGTGTTCGATAATTGTTTGCCCTCAATTCACAAGAAATCATCGCTGCACTACATTGGCCATGAACCATAACTCTATCCACCCATCTTGTCTTATCTCTGCATTCTCTACGTCTCCGTCATACTCATTCTCATCAAGCCATCCTGCATCTCTTCTCTTGCATAAGGAAATACCAATTATCATTTGGAAGCATGTGGTTTTGTTTGATACCAAGTCGTGGTGTTCCAGTCATCCACACCATGTCCTTATCACCATGTGGAATGCTATTGGTTGACTCCGTTATGTCGTTTCAAACCCTATGCTACTGCCAAATAGTAGCAGTAAAACATCAAGATTTACAGCAATTCACATTTGATTCAGATGGTCAATTCACCTGAGATTCAACTAATCTTCTGTTCGTCTGGCCTCTGCCGGGTGCTCTCAAAGAATTCTTTTGGTGGACAAATATAAGCCAAGAAGCAGATGTGCAAATGCACTAGTTATACAGAGGCTAATTACTTGACAGGTGACTAAAAACAAAACAATAAGGGGGAGAGGTAGGTGGGCTGCGAAATTCAATTGCTGATAGAAACTATTTGAAAGATCTGGATGTGACCATATGAGGAAATAACTCGGACAGGATATGATGAATGGCTCCATTCACTGTTAGAATTCGACTGGATGAGGTAGAAATAGCTATAAAATAGTACCAGTGAATCCTGTAAGTGAGATCTTAGATACAATGATTGCTCTGAGGACGGAGAAAGCTTTTACGATGCAAGTAGATGATATTCTCTAGGCGAATCCTTGAATAATCAACCATTGAAAAAGTAAGATGCTGATTCTTCAAAGCCGATATGTGATTTTGAACTATACACAACCGCAATGTATACTGTTTGTCACACACTTGACTGATCATGTGACTCATCAACAATTGGAAAGCCTGAAAACTGTGTCCGAATGCTGGATCCCTTCTCACCTTTTTGAAAAATTTCAGATATCATGGAGGTTCTCTCCTGGATAATTTAAGCTTTTGAGAAATTTTGGAGAACATATTGTATCATAAATAGTAGCATGGTTTTCAGTTACGTCCAAAAGATGATTCATCAATCATCAATCAATCGAGTAATGATCTGGATTCATTATCCTGAAGCCTCTTATTCTCATTGGATATCTGATATATAAACCATGCCGAAACACAACTCAACCTCTGCTTCCAATAATGGTGTCTCATTCACCTTTTTCAAATCGTAGAGTGAGCTTGCGATCTATATCCTTGTATGCAATAGTGCCTAGCTTTAGCAATGTCTTGGGAATTCTTACCCATTAGTTTTCTCCGATGTATCATCGTATTGCGGGGTGCCATTTTTGTCATGATCTATCAATATCTCATCTTAGGGGTCAGGGTTAGGGAATATTTATACAGAATTTGTGGCCCTGAATGCGCGGTGTCTATATACACCGGAGGAACGTCACTATACGGCGGATTATGATGAATGGAATTTGATCAGAAAAGGAAATTTCAATGACGATGATGAAGGGCATCTCCCTCATGAGCACTCCTATACATGAGCAAAGACGCAGAGCGCGCTAGCCTGTCAAAACTAGGGCCGGTCAGTCAGGAATGGCGCTCAACCAAGACTAAGGAAGTACGGATTGAGAAGCTGTAGAAGGTTAGGTATTCTTGAGAGGTGACAATACTGATGGGTGGGACAGTAGCGACGATGGTGATGATGGCGAGGAGTAAAGCAACATGATAGTCAGCAGCAGCAAGAGGAAATGGAGCCAAGTTGCCCCAGATCATGCAAGAGGGTTAACCCTCAAGACAATCGTGCAGAGCCACATATAAAGAAACAAACCGCCCCACTCAACCACATAAAGCAATCCCTCCATTTATTCTGTTACAGCCCCTCAGTTGCCCAGTCCAGACGCAAAGACTATTCTGCACAATAAATACAGATACCTGGTGTCCGAGCCTTATTCCCCTAGCCGTCGAATGTCTGAAGTAATCCATGGTGAAGATCCTGAAACAACAGCATGCGTTGCTGCTTTCTATAATTATTTTCAACTTGCGAAGGACCCCAAGCTCTCTCCCCCCTCATGGGACTTCGCACCAATGCTCCGCTGGGAAATTGTGGATTATTCCTACTTCCACTACTGCCGCATCAACAGTGGGCACCATGTAATTGGTGTTCAAGGAAAGCCGCTTGTCAACCAGTGATATATTCTTATTTTATATGATGCCCAGGCGGTCGCAGAACTATTCTACCAGCAGCCTGACTCTGTTGGACAAATGGTCCGATATCTGATCTAGCAAGGTATACCTTTTGCAACTGCAAAATTCATTCGGCTGTGACGAATGGCTTGTATTGCGGGGCCGCGAGAATGGGAAAGAGAAAGTATGGCGGGCCATATAGTAACATGCCATGCTCACCGGGCAGCTAGGTGAATCACGTGATTTTCTCTGATGGCACATGCTTGGCGCTCGCCGCCATATCGTCATGTGATCAATATGTGCGATTGTTTTGTTTATTGATTTCAACCTTTGCCCGTCATCCAAGACGAACTACGAAGTCGTTGCTAGTAGTGGCTGCGAGTTTGTAGTTGTCGATTATCCCAGCATATTTTCAACCTTTGCCCGTCATCCTAGACGATCTACAAAGTCATTGCTAGTAGTAGCTGCGAGTTTGTAGTTGTCGATTATTCCAAGGTATTTTCAATCTTTGCCCATCATCCTAGATGGACCAGGAAGTTGTTGCTAGGAGTAGCAGCAAGTTCATAGTCATCCATTACCCAAACGCAATTCTGTCTGTGTGCGGCCTCTGCTTGTGTGCGGCCCCTGCGGCACCCCATGTCGTTCTTGAAAACCAAACCGCATTACGTTTAGACAACTGCTGGTGTGCGGCCCCTGTGGAACACCTGTGTGGTTCTTGAAAACCAAATTGCATTTGTGGAACGCCCATGTGGTTCTTGAAAACCAAATTGCATTACGTTTAGAAAACTGCTGGTGTGCGGCCCCTGTGGAACGCCCGTGTGGTCTTGAAAACCAAATTGCATTTGTGGAACGCCCATGTGGTTCTTGAAAACCAAACCGCATTATGTTTAGACAACTGCTGGTGTGTGGCCCCTGTGGAACGCCTGTGTGGTTCTTGAAAACCAAATCGCATTACGTTTACAAAACTGCTGGTGTGCGGCCCCTGCAGAATGCCAGTGTGATTCTTGAAAACTAAATCGCATTACATTTTGACAATTGCTGGTGTGCGGCCCCTGTGGAACGCCCATGTGGTTCATCAAAACTAAATCACATTACATATCGACAATTGCAGGCTGTGGCCCTATGGAATGCCCAAGTGGTTCATCAAAAATCAATCACATTACGTTTTGACAACTGCTGGTGTGCAGCCCCTGTGGAACACCCATGTGGTTCGTCAAAACTAAATCACATTATGTTTCAACAATTGCAGGTTGTGGCCCTGTGGAATGCCAATGGGGTTCATGAAAACTAAAGGAATTGTACTATTTAATATATTTCTCTTTTTATTTACTCCTGTAATTTAATTGAAATACTTTGGCGGCCAGGCACAACACATGCATGGAATTGATTTGTCTCATACTAATGGCATGTCCAATCACAAGGGCCCAACAAGAGGAAAGAAAAGCAAGGCATATGGTAACATGCTAATGCTCATAGTAATTTTGAGGATGACTTCTCTGCTTCACCATCAAATCGTCATGTGATCAATATGTGCAATTGTTTTGTTTATTGATTTCAACCTTTGCCCATCATCCAAGACGATCTACGAAGTCGTTGCTGCAAGTTTGTCAACTATCCCAAGGCATTTACAAAGCCCGTGTGCAGCCTCTGTGATCTTTGGCACAGTTCTTTGGCCATCATCTGGGATGAACTGTGAAGTTATTGTTAGTAGCTACAAGTTCCTGATCCCCGGGCGACTACTGCTGTTTGTGTATGGTCCACTGCAGCCATAATAATGCTGGAAATGCACCTGGAGAAAGCCCACAAGAAATGTCCTTTTGAGGATGACGAATCGGAAATGCAAGGGGGTAGGGCTTTACTGGAAGGGTTACCAGCCAGAACGAGTGCCAAGAAAAAATTTGCGCATCATGGAACACAGAGTAGAAATGCGCAAAATAAAAGGCGCAAGGATTACATTGATAGTGGAGGCCCTGAGCAAGCCCAAAACGTCATTGATAGTCTTATGGGTATGGATTATCTCGTTACGTTAAGGCCGCATGACTAACCACTGAGTTAGAAATTTGTCATCCCTCACATTATCCCGATGATTTTGTCCATACCCGAAAAGATCAGGAAATGGTAAGACGAACCATTGCGCAAGAATACCCTGACGCTAAGCATCCTGAAAACTTTGCCATTGTACCTTCAATGGCCCACGGAATTTTAAAGATGCCAACGCCCCCATACGAACTTTCTCAGAATCCCCAGCATCCGCCATATCTTCTACTTCGGCTGGATTCAATCATCTCGACGAAGAAGCAATGTGACATTCTCACTGCTTGGGATGAGGTGCAAGCAGTATCACTGAAGCACCTCATCAAACGTGAAGGAGCGCACTTGGCAACACCTGCATATCACTGGGGCGTTTGGGAAGCGACTGCTAGAACGCCATATATCACCTCAGAAAGTCAGCAGCAAACTCCCGATGCTATTTTGGCAATCGACGTGCTGTTGGGCCTAGTCAAGAAGTTTGTCGTTCCAAAGGTCATCAAAATTACGAAGGAGTACCTGCCATATCAGTGGAAACAGCAAGAAAGGTAAGTAAACATTACCTACATTAAAGTCAGAGATCAGAATGCTGAATGATGTTTCTAGGGCTTATAAGCACGTTCACGCTTGGTTGGGCAAGGAACTCAGCCTTCGCCCTGCGTTGGATTTCAACAGCACTTTTTTTACGATAGCAGTCAAAGAAGGGTCTAGCGAGAGGATCCACATTGACTTCAACGATGCAAAAAATACTATTACATGGGTTTGGGTGGTAGGGGATTGGGAAGGGGCAGAATTTGCAGCACCTCAACTCGGAATCCAGGTGCCTGTCAGGCTGGACAAGTAATGGGGGTTATGGCAGGGGTAATTGCACATTTCACAACTTGTAAAATATCTGGACGACGGGTCGTATTTACGTGCTTCACAGAGCAGCTATTATGGAGTCATAAGAATCTTCCTTTTGTAATTTTTTGCTAAATGTATACCCTTTGATAACTGGCCGCAATGTATGGTAAACTACAATAACTGACTGTAACTCAGTGGCAAGGCAAACATTATCTCCTGTTCCCAGGCTTATGCATCAGACATCTGCTTGCTAGGTGTAGGAACAATTTATCATGCTCAAATGATTGACAAATGTGAAGGAGCGTGCTCAGCCATGTCTGTGTATCACTGGGGTATTTGGGAAGCAACTGCTAAAATGCCTCACATAACCATTTAAAGTCAGCGGCAAACTCCTGACACTATTTTGGCAATCGACAAGCTGCTGGGCTTGGTGAAGAAGTTTGTTGTTCCCAATCTATTCCGACCCTAGAAGTACCTATTAACCCTAAGTTCCCCCGTCGGATCCCAAGACTGCGTCACTTCGTACTATCTCGCCACTTGCATCTTCCTGCTGACCCAAATCTCATAAGGGTTCAGTGCCCAATATGAGTATTATCGAAGATCGGCTGCCTCTCCAGGCAACATAGCTAGCGACAATATAGTCAACATCCAACTTGAGTAGCTGATCATGTGGACGGTAGGGCTGAGCATCTATTGTTGGGAGTGCTCCGCACTTGTTGTGGTGTTCTGTTAATAGAGCACCTCAATGGTAGACTGCTCCCTGAGACATTCCCACATGCTGAAGCCCAACGACAGGGGCTTGACGACTCTGGACCGACACTCATTCAAGAATGACAATGACAATATTTCTATTTTATCTTTATTTCCTAATTCGTCCACTTCCGCCTCTTCGATACTTTAATTTTCATTACCCTCGGTCCGGTTAGCGCGAGAGTATGCGCGCAATCACATGTTAGTGTATCCCCAATGTTTGTATGTATATAAGGTGTCTACCCAATTTTGAACGTGTTGGTGAGTAGCTTGTTTGAACCACTGGAGCCTGGAGGAAGGCGCAGTATGCACCTCCCTGGTTTTACTGACTTTGTCTATTGAATAAAAATGGGCTTCGTAGTTTTCTGGGCCCTTTTGTACTCCACTCAACACCAATGCGTCTCCCTTCCCCCTTCCAAAGGTGTGTCTCGGCTTGCCCAGGCACAACTCCCGCTTCCCCCAGCGCTCCTCTCTTATCCATTTGTAAACCCGGGTGCCCTTCCGGCCCCGTTTTTTTCTCCAGATATGGGCCTGGATTCTGAGCCAAGATACATAGGCTCCATTGCTTCTCAATATATCAATGCCTGTATGTCTGACTTCACTATCACAAATTTTCTACTTAATTTTGATTATTTCAACCCAACTTATTTGTTGAAGGCCATTCAGGGTGTGCGGACCTAAGGTTGTTCTCTGTACACGATCGCTATCCAAGCAAGTCAAGTATTTCATTATT
>QMFE01044151.1:0-14529 GCA_003314665.1 Tricholoma sp. MG77 | reverse complement strand
TATATTTATTGTCGTGTAGATGGCTAGCTTCGAGGTGGTCGAGTAACATCCTGTACTGTTTCTATATATTAGGGCCCTGCATTAGGGATCTTTGAGTTGAGTGGTTTCTCGAACAGGGATTAGTGCAATGCTTAAGCTTATATGAATTACTAAATCGAGTATTAGGATCTCAGGAACATTTCGGAGGCCAAAATTCTGAACCCGCAAAGTGTGCAATTTTTTAGGACCCGCCTATCGTTTTGAATTTAGCTGTAACTGCTGCTATATGTCTGTGAGCTCAGTTGTATCCGTTCAGTTGGCATTTCATGAGACACGACACACGGCAAACTTGAATCCGAGCTTGGTTGGCACAAACTTACTCCGTCCTTGACCGTCTCAAAACGGCTCTGGCTTGTCCCAGACATGGGCACGAGAGCCCTTATTCTCGTGTGACTACCAAACTACCTTGAATTATGGTTGCTGTACGTGTGTGACAGTACCTACTTACGCTGGTCGGCTTGCCTCCCAACACCCCTTGGTAGCCCTTGGTCTGTCAAGCTGTCAGACGACCACCCCAAAGAAGGGAACTGTCAGGCACCGTCGGCGAGATCCATCAAACGAGCTGCCAAAGAAGGGAACCGTCACAGCCCTCGATCGGGCCGAGCGACATCTGTCAAGAGATCCTGAGAGAGACGGACGAGTTTGAAGTACGCCTATCGTCTCCTATCGTTCTGCAATTGGCTGTTAGGCACTTAAGTGGTCTATATACGGGACGTCACCCGGTGGCCAGGGGGTCACCGCGACCTGTGATACATATATATGCGCGAGGATCTCAAGTCATCAGAAAAACAGTATTTTTCGCCTTCATCAGCCCCTGTCAACTTCTGTTACTCGAACAGCGCCTCACAGATAGTCGCTGCGAGCCACAGACAATCCACAGCTAGGTCCCAGTCTGTACAGAATTGTGTTTCTCGACAGCGTTAGACAGCTCTGCTTGTATCTACGTGAGTAAATGCTGTTCTGCTGATGAAGCGGATTTGTACCCCTAATATCTTTTGTCAAAGGCCACAAAGTTCATATTTGTCAACATGAACACCACTTTTCCTTTTGATCCTGCCATTTCCATTTGCTCGCCTGCACCACCAGGCACTAGGTTCGATATTGGTGGATGTTATAACCGTACCCTCGGCTGTTCCTTTTTTCCCAAGGTGCCTATTTACAAGTGCGCGGAGTACTGTGGTAGCGCGTTTGGCTATTATGAACTTTTCGATGTCTTCAAGACCTTCATCACCTGGGTTATACCCTTGTTTGCACTTCTTGCGAACATGGACTTCGCCGAGTCGACACTCATCACGCTTGCTCTCGACTGGCCCAGGGCATCCAAGATTCTTAGTCATTGTTCGCTTCAATGGCTGTGGAATCCTGTAAAATCTCAACTTCCGAAGCATTTTGTCTGCTCGGTGCAGCTGGCAAATCCAATTGGCACGATCTGGAGTCTAGCTGACAAGCTGGATCTCGGTCAACGCCTATGGGATCATTTTGATAATGACGAGTTATATGCGCGTCACTTAGGAGATGCCGAAAAGGACAGAGCTCGGAGGGACGAAGTTCGCAGGGACATTGCAAATCTTTGTTACTGCCTTGATGACTTCGGGTACGAGAAATTTGAGAGTAGGGTCAATCGTCTATTCGACCTCTTGATAATGGAAGGGGAGATTTCACGGAGAGTGTACGAATATGTCAAAGAAACCAGTCGCAGCCTAGCTTTGATTCGCATTCGAAATACGCGTCGTACGACTGTTGCCGTCTTGGTCTATGGCGGGGCCGTGGTTACCTCGGTTCTCGGTTCCACAACCTCCAACGGGCTTGACTATGCGCTACCTCATACCATTGCCCTGCGTGAGTTGTGCTTCTTCGTGCTTGCCCAGGTCATTCTCAGCTCTGCTGCGGGAGGTTGGCCACAACAATGGACGCCACAAGATATAATGCGAAAATTTGCTAGGAAGATCTGCGAGATTGAGGCAGGACTGAGAGAGGGTCCACCCATTCTCTGGGAGGATCTCGGAGCGGAAGAGATAGCGCTGTGGGATGGAGGCTCGTACGTATTCCGGCCGCAGAAATTTTTTTATTCAAGCTCGGTAAATGAACATCGCAACAAATTCTCCTGTGAAAATGGCAGTCGGTGGCGTCTGTTCCTCCCATGTATGGCATGGTTTATGGTCACCTTCGCTTTCGCAGTCTCTTTCACAATGTCCTTCTTGACGCCAACCACAGGCATTGGCGGTCGGGGCTTGGCTGAAATCTTGTACATCACTGTCTGGACTGTAAACTTCATTGGTGAGTACTGCATGACACAGAGGATTCGCGACCGCATCGACCATATCGACCACATCTACCGCAGACGGCTATTCACGCTGATATGGCTGAAAGATGGAATTATCTCGCTGTTGGTTCTGCTCTTCTTTTTCCTTCCCTTCATCGGTAAGCCATACTCTAGGGCAGCGATGCAGTCCAAAACTCCACTTTTCGCTAACTTGCGCCCAGGCTGGTATAACTCCTGCAAGTCATGGTCAGCTTGGTTCAGCCGATGGAATAGCGCTTACCTGGATCTGAATATTGCTAAGACGGAATCGTGGCTGTTATTCCGGGTGTATCTCGTTGGCGCTATTGTGGGCTCCGTGGCCCAAGTTGCTATGGCACTTTTCATCATCTACGTCAGGCGGAAGGCCATTGGCTTATCGCAAAGATCAAACGAGGAAAATAGAATAGAGTTTAGTAGAGACGTCAAAGGGAGCACGGTGATCGAAGAACAGGGAGATCAGGATGGTCACTCTTTGCCGCTTTTACCCATTCAAACATCATGGCCATTCTAGGTAGCTTACGGCCATTTTACCGTACGGCTCATATTTAGAACCGATCACAGTCAATAGTTTGTCAGAGTAGACAAAGATCTACTAGAATCCACGTGGTTCACGTGTTGAATTGGCTTTTACTTATCGCTTCAACTTTTTTTCATCTCGACCTCCATGGATCTCAAATCTTTATCCAATCTTTTCGCAACAACCTACAATCCTGACCCAAATATCAGAAAAGCTGCTGAACTCGACATTCGAAAAGTATTATTTCCCACTTTCATCTATTGAAAATCATCACTTGGACAACCCTGTTATGCTCAGATCGCGAGCCAGGAAGGAATAATCGCCGCTCTTATCTCTGCTGATTCAATCGATCTGTATGTTCAACACGCGTATTTTGTTTTGGATCTCATTAATCCACCCAGCGCGACGCGCCAAGCATGTTCTGTGTGGCTCAAAAATCGCATACATACCCATTACCCCACCGATATCACTCCCCGCCCAGAGTACCACCCCATAGCATCTTCAGATCGGGTGGCTCTCAAATCACATATTCTCCCTCTCCTTGCTTCGTCCCCGTCTAGAAGTATCACTGCACAACTCGCTCGGGCCCATATACTAGTACATCGTTCGCAAACGGAAGCAGCCGGTAGTTTTCATGGAGATCAAGCTCTTCTCCCGTCTTGACGACATTTCTACTTGCGAAAATGTGGACCGCCAGATGCATGATCGTTTCGTCCGCTCATGTCAGTGATTTTACCTCGTGAACCACAGGGATCCGAGCTTCGCCAACTTTTTCCCAGCGTGCGTGCACAACTTTTCTATTAGCAAAACTTGAATCTCATGAACTCCCACTCTTGTAGATTAACACAAACTCTTGGTTATGGTACCACAATCAGCTTCTCGCCACGTATGCTTTCCAAAATTTCCTCGTCTGAAACGACGAATTGAATATCATTATTGTAGACCGCCACAGTGGATTGTGACTGCCGTTATCTGTTGCTTCAACGCTTTGCACGCTGGTAAATTCTTTTGTTTCGCTTTCGACGTCAGTTTCATAATATGAACACAACAATGCCTAGATAAGACAGGGGAACACTTTTCCACATAGTTGTTTGGTGGTGGGAAACCATTATTGGCTACATAATTGCGCTATCTACCATGCCGGTTGCTGGCCGTTAAGTGTCTATGTTCCTCGTGGCTGGTGGATCTGTTGGTGGGTCCCACCCGGTTCTGTAGACCTCAATAACAAACAAGACATTATAGGGATTGCCAGCACTATTGCCGTTCCTCGACCCCCAGCGTACGTAGTGTCGTTCCATTCTTCAGTATAGGAGGACCACGTTCATTCAGGAAACGTGCCGCTGCTATTGGCATAGTCAATGGCTGTGGTAACGTTGGAGGCGTGTAAGGAACATCCCCATATCAAGCAGTGATAATTTCAGTTTGACACTATTTGGCATTCAGAATAGGATCTTACGCATGGAAAACGGCATGGGGGCCCAAATATCATCCATCTATGGTGATATCTCTGGCTGCGCTCGTTTTAAGTAGTTTGCTATCGTTTGGTTCGCGGATAACGATATTCCCGTGGAGGAATTTCTTGTGTTTACGTTTTCCCTGCCTTTCTAGTCATCCGCCACATACTCATCCGCAAGAACAAGGAACTCGATGCAGACGAGAAGGTAGCCCTGGACGGAGCGGGCGTGGTCATGGTTTCAGAGGCTGCTCGTCTAGAAGGTATGACTTTCGACGAAGCAATGGAGAGGCGGAAAGGCCATCGATATCTGTGTTGATCTCATTCTTCAACCTGGCATTTGCTTGGACGACCTTCAGGATTCTATCTATACTTACTTCATCTTCCAAGTCTTCGAATCCGATTCCACTTTACTTCCAACTAGTGATCGTTCTGACCATCTCTATGCTGATACAATCCGAAGTTCGTCCAAATACTTGTATAATGACTAGTTTGCAAAAGGGGAATGCACTAGTCACCCAAAGCAGCCGTGCATCATAATGTTTCGAACGGTGTTAACAGTTACCAACCTTCAAGCTTCAAAGAGCTGTCACATTAAGCTGTCTTACCCAGCGACATCCATCAGATGATGTTCCAAAGCAATGGTACGACCGCAATCGTTCGCGATGAAAATCATATTGTAAACACTGTTTTCATCACCTCCCCACAAGGTGCACGAACAGGCAAAGTGTTCTTGCCAACGGCTAGCATCCTTTGAAGGCCACCTGTGTTGTTTGCTAGGCTGCTGACAACGAACTCGGTACGAGGCCCCCCCACTCTGCCAGTGAGTGTTTCCACCCCGCTACGACCTAAGGACACAGCACTGCTGGTATGCTTCAGGTGTGGCCAACAGGGGTATGCCCAACCTGACTGCCCACAATAGGGTGTTTCAAACATGCCCAACTCGGCCTTCAACTCGTGCCACAACTCAACCCCAACTCAACCCCAGTTTGACGAGGACATCTGGGTATTGGAAATTCCCGAGAGTCCCGCCCGTCCCGAGAGCCCCGGCCACCAAACAATGGGCAATAAAGTGTCGATGGCCATCAATAATGTAGAATACCAGCTAATACACCCTGCTATGTCCTCTCTGAACTTGCAGGACGTAGTTGCCTTGCCAAGCCATAAGTACCCTGACCTTTCCTTTGGCCAAGTCTAGGGTGTAACATGGGTCACACTGCAGGTAAATTTTCACACACCACACCCGTACCTGTGTACACTGTACCCGTTCTAACACCGCAACTGCGGTGACAGGTTTTTACCATGGTCTGTTGTGAAACACCACAGGTGCAACACCATGAATATACACCATGGTTTTGATTCTTTTTTTACCTTTTATTTGATGTTCTACATTGTTAAACATAGTGTATTTGTACTGTATAACCCTCAACTAACTTAACTACACCCAGGCCCTGTATACAATACATACAATAAGGCTTTTTTTAGTTGAATGATGCCTCACATTTGCAAACACAAGTATTAAAAATTTTCATTAAACTAATTAACAGGGAAGGGCCACAAAACTAATTAATGATAGAAACAAAAAAAAAACCTCCCTCACAAAAAACACGAGGGAGGCCCACCCTGCAAACAGTTGCTTGGGGCAGCAGTTTGCTGCTTCCCTCTCATCCCCTCTGTCCCTGGTGTCCTCATCTGTTCCCCCCCATCGTTTGTTGTTCATCCCACTTCGTTCCTTGTCATCATCCCTGTCCTCCCTGTGGTCCTCGTGGTCCTTGTGGCGGGTCATGGTGGCCATCTGGTAGCTGCCCCCCGGCCATCGTTGTTGTGTCCCTGTCGTCTCGTTGTCTGCGTGGCCCATGTTGCCACCCCTGTTAGTGGTTCTTGTCGTTGCCATCAGTTCCTACAGTGATGGCTGTGGCGGTCGTCCTGGTGCTGCTGTTGTTGTGTCTGTGTCTCATCAATGTTCTTTCATCCCACGCACCCTACAAGTAGCAGCTCACAGCAGTGGTGGTAGATGATGGGGTCGTGGGACATTGTGTTGTTGTAACATAACTAAAACCTATAATGAATGAAGATCTAGGTTAGTTGAAAGAGAAAAAGATAAGAAATGAACATGTAAAAAACTTGCCTGGGGCCCAAACAATGATAGACATCGTTTGGGCCCATTTCGTGTGTGATGCCGCCAGCCCCTCTCCCTCCCCATTGCCTTCATTCCTGCCATTCATTCATTCTGTCAGCCCTGTCTGTTGCCCCCTGATGTCCCCATCTGTTAGTACCCCATCCACCCTGCAAGCAGTTGCTGGTGGTGATGGTTGGGGGTGCTGCTACTGCTGGCTGCCATTGTGGCCCCTGTCTTTGTTGCGTCCTCACCGCCCTTGCCATCCTTGCCCTCCATTGTCATCTGTAGGCTGTAGCACTGGTGGTCCACCCTGCGAGCAGTTGCTTGCAGCAGTGGGGACAGGTGCTGAGTCATCTGTCGTTGGCATGGGGGTCCCATCGTCATTGTTCCTGGTCCTTGTTGTAGTTGTCGTCATCATTGTCCCTTCATTGTCGTCTTCATCTTTGTCATTGTTGTCCCATGGTGGCGGTCTTGGGCTCTGGTCCTGGTCCTAGTTGTTGTTGTGGTCTTTGTCGTCCCATCATGGTCGTCTTCGTTGTTTTCTGGTGCTCATCTGGTGGGTGCTGGTGGCCATTGTTGTTGTTGTTGTTGTTGTTGTTGTTGTCACTGTTGTTGTTGTCTGTTGTTGTTGTCCTTGTTGTTGTCCTGGCGTCTTGGCCCTCTCGCTGTCTCCTTTGCTCCCCGTTTCCACCCCACGAGCAGTTGCTCGTGGCGGCAGTTGGAGGTGCTGTTTGTGCCCTTCGTCATTGTTGTTGTGCCTGCTCTCACTCCCCCCGGTTCCCACAGTTGTTATCCACCCTGTGAGCAGAGGCTTGCAGTGGTGGTGGGTTGTGCCGTCAATGGTGTTATCTCGTTATTATATATCAGAACCTAAAAATAGAATAAAATCATTAGTTAGTTAGAAAAAACAAGAATGAAAGATATAAAGAAAATACCTAGAGCCCAAACAATGATAGACATCGTTTGGGCCTATTTCCTCCATGATGTGGCCGTTTTGCATTGCTTGCTGAGCCTTGCTCATTGTCGCTCTTAACCCATGCAACACTGTGACACCATGGTAGTCAGCGGGTCGGCAATTCTCAATACTGTACCCGTACCTGTACCCGCAGACCCTGTGACCCAAACACCGTGGTTTTCACCATACCCATGTTATTCCCTAGCCAAGTCCAGCAGTTCATCTCACTGGCCTCAAAATTAAAAGACGACATCCTTCTTGCGCAGCCATCTTCTGTACTAGCATTTGATCCACCTGATATTCTTCCTCCAACAATCACTACTTTCTTGCAGAGAAGCTGTGGGATCTCTGTGAGTTGTGTTGATAGCTGTTGGGAAGCTCTGAAATCAACCATCTGGAACGATGCCAACTGCATTGAGGACAGCATAACACAAGATTTTGCCACACATGGCCATCCTCTTGGGCTTTGTGCATCCAAATGTGTACCCAGAGCCAATGTGAGCTTATTATTGATTTAGTTTCCTGTACCTTGTATCCCCCTCAACAAACTTGCATCAATGCCAGTTGTTCACATAGTAGAACTGGGAAGCTGTTGAAGAAGGAAGTGTTAAGACAAATAGTCCTATCCTGAAGTTGGTTGCCCTATAACTAGAAGACCTCTAGTTATGTTGACCAAGAGTCTCTCACTTAGAAGTGTTCTAAGTGAATTCATACAAAGAGTGGATGGTTCAAGATAAGATGTTGATTAGTCTAGGTCAAGCTGGGGAGCTGTGTAACTACTACAGTTTATATACATAAACTGTCTAGCTTATCTACCAATCAGAACTAGTCTTACAAAGCTCTGATAAAGATCTGTATCAGTCAGCGTACAGTAAGCTAATATGAGTCAGTTCTGAGTTCTGAGTATTGAGAACGAGGTTATGTTGGTCGTGGCCTGCAAAATCTATTCTTGTGGTGATTGCCAAACCGGGTGTTGGCATCAGTGGGACCGGCCATTTTGTTTTGCTTGCAGTGAGCCTATTTTTATCTATTCTTGTGGTGTTTGCCATGTTCCTCATCTCTTTGGTTTCAGTCAGTTCTCTGAGCTATTTTTATCTATTCTTGTGGGGTCTGCCGTACATATCTCGTAGCCATGTTTTTTTCATCTGTGAGCTATCTTATCTATTCTTTCAAGCCTATTTTAATTTTAATTTATGTAATTCATCAGGAAAACCTAACACTTACTTATTCTGCAAGCAAATTTCCGTTAAGGAGATGTTCCTTAAAATAAGGAAATTTGCTTGGAATAAGTAGGGTCATTTGCTTAATTTTGCTTAATTCCTCCTTATTCACACTTATTTTGCTCCTTAACTACTTATCAATACTCAGGGGGGGCTGCCTAGCCATGCCAATAAGGAAATTAAGGAACCAGTTAAGCAAACATTCAAGCAAAAAAGTAACAATAATAAAAATATATTTGGCTACTGAAATTGAGTGTACTACACACAGGGCAAGTATTACACAATAGACATAAAAATTATACCCTCATGCAAGGCAAAGTGGTGGGCATACAACATAAATTTAAAAAAAAAACCCCCATGCAAAACATGGGACAGGGTGGGGGGTTGTCATGGCCCCTGTCGTCAGTGTGTCGTGCTCCACCCATCGTGCCTGTCTACCCTGTCCCTGTTCCTGGTCTCATTTTGTCGTCCTTGTCATTGCCATTGTCGGTGTCCTGGTCGTTGTTGTCCCATCCCCTTGTCCTGACCCGTCGTTGATGTCCCATCCCTGTCGGTCATTGTCGTTACCGACTCATCCCATCCCCATCGTTGTCGTCCCATTCCTGTTGCCGTCTCGGTTTCGTCGTTGGCCCTGTGGCAAGTCCGGTGTGGGTATTGGTTGGGCCAATACCTCCCTGCATCCACTCTGCAAGCTGATGCTCGCAGAAGTGGTGGTGGTGGTCACTGTAGTCATCCACCGTACCCGCAATCCACCCCATGAGCAGTTGCTTGAGGGGCTAGATGCGGGTGGTGTGTTGTCCATAGTCGTTGTTGTTGGCTGTAGCAACCACAGTGCACCCTGGAAGCCTTTGCTCACAGGGCCGGGGCAGCTGACTGTCATTGTTGGTGGTGTCGCTGTCAGTGTCGTAGGATGTGTGCACTTGCAATCCACCCTATGAGCAGTGGCTTGTAGACATGGGGTGTGTGCACTGTGATTTGGAGTGTGGTCACGTCATCATGCCAGGCTTTCCTAGTCGAGGGGGGTTAAGTGGCTGTCAGTGACATGGTGCCAGTTGGGGTGTCAGCAGGTGTTGCTTACCTGGTGGGTGTCCCTCTGCATGGGTCTCCCAACACCTCTCAGCCATCGCCTCTGTCTCCTGTCCATTATGAAAGCCTCACATCCCGTTTGGATAGGGAGGAGGGGGGTTTGGGCGGTCATTGATGGGCATGGGTTTTGTAGTGTTAGCCTCTGTCATTAGCTATAGTTTATATCCTAAAGAAAGAAGAAAAACACTTAGTTGACAAAAACAAGAAACAAACCAAAGAAAATCATACCCATGGCCCAAACGGCGGTTGCCATCATTTGGGCCCACATTTTTCCAAGATCATTATTTGAGGCTCTTGCTAGCTTTGATATGTGTGGAAGTTGTAGAAGCAGGGTTGACGGGTGTGGTGGTGAGTAGATTGAATAAAGTGCTGCAGTGGTAGTGGTTGTTGAATACAAAGAACATGTGACATTGAAAGGCATGATCATGAACATGTGTATTTCAGGAAACACCGAGGAGGGACTTAGAGAAAAATGTCGAAGGTAAGTTGAGTATTCCTTAAGGCCTTACACGCTCCTTACAGCCTTATTGTGAATAAAATATCCTTATGGCCTTAATTTGCTTAAATGTTGCTTATACTGCTTAGTAGAGTATATCTCCTTAACTGGTCATCAATTTTAAGGGAAAAATCGTACTTATTTTCCTTAATTCCCTTAATCGGGCTCTAAGCAAAATAATCAAAATAAGCGGACCCTGGATTTTGCTGATGCTTTCAACCTGTTCTCTTCACCTGCACTTGTCGTGGACTCTTTAAATAATAACTAAACTATTGCCCACAGAGAACACTGATGCTGGAACAGATTGGCACCCATCCCTATGCAAATGGTATTGTGGCAGTGTACAGCTGTGACTAAGACTCACAGTTCTTGAGAGAACTTGGACATGCCATGTGGAGCAGTGGCCCTCTAGCACAAGTATCAGTAAGCATACAGTGATAACCATCAAGAGGGAATAATGCCATAGGTAGATAAGAGTCTGATAAGAATCAGTATCAGTCAGCACACAAATAGAGTGAGAAGAATAGTCCAAATGAAGGCAAATGAAAAGTAAACATGAGTCAGCTTGATGGCTGACATGGGAACACCTGTCATGAGTCAACATGTAGGAGGTGGCCACAGCCACCCCCATGTGGCTATGCTGTATTGGGAGTTTCCAGGGATGTTACTATGTTACATGTAGTCACACAGCCTGTAGAAAAGCTTAACATACACACTATGTTGGTATCAGACACCTATATACATTGGTTCTGTGTACTCTTGTGTGATCAGCCTTATCACCCCCTACCCACCATCCTACACTTTTTTACACACCCATTTTGGTTTCTAGTAAGCCAAAATATATAGTGAGTTTTCTGAAAACTACTCTCTTGACATGGCTATGCCACCCAAGAAACCCCTACTGGAGCGAGGTGAGGCCAATATGGCCTTACCAAAGCCTGTTATGGGTGCCAATAGGCACCCTAATGCACTGCGAGAGGCAGATATGCATGATGTGATGCTGTCACAAGGTGCTAAATCAAAACTTCACCTGATGCAAGAGGGCCAAACGGCCTTAACTAATACTATTGTGGGTGCCAATAGGCACCATGAAGTGTTACGAGAGGGAGAAGTACATGATGCAACACATTCGCGCCATGCCACATCACAGTTTTGTCCAATGCAAACCTGCGATGGTATGCCATATAAATGCTATGGTATACACTCTAATGAAGTACTAGATAGGTATTTCTATTATAATCCTAAGGATTTTATTTGGATGTGCCATCTAATGAACACACCCGCCTGCGAAACTGCAGTAGCTGAAATCGAGCAACAGCTCAAAATGGAAAATGACCTCAACTTTCGAGGTTTACTAAGTGATAAGGTGGTCTACATACGAGGACACTGGGTTCCATTGGGAAGTACCAACAGAGTGAGTGAGGAAGAACAGGGCCTGATAGAGCTGGCCTGAGACACTATGCAATTGCATAGTGTATTAGAGAACGAGTGGCTATTGTCCACTATGACTATTGATGAGGGCACCAAATGGTGTCATGATAAGCTTGCAGTGGAGGACCAGCCACTCTTCCTCAAGCCCCTTCTTCTATGCCCGTCTCGCCCCATCAAAAACCAGGGGGAACATATGATCATGCCCCAGAAAATGACACAGCTTGCTACTAGATGAGCCTCTGAAGAGAACAAGATGGATGACAAGTCAAGTCACCCAGAAAACTTAGATCTGACACATAAAATAGGTGTGTCGGAATGCAAGGATTTAGTTGGCCCCGCAGAAGAAGGTGCTGCCAAACATGGCGGAACCATCAAAAACAATGAAGAAAGCTCAGAGGGCCTTGCTAGTGAGCAAGGTATTGACGAGGAGGGCAGTGGCGATGATGTCACTGAAACAGAAAACAAAATGGACAAAGGATCATCCAGGAGAGAATGCTCTGTCGAGGATGATGGAACAGTTGATGATGAAGTCGGCTCAAGCCAAGAGGAGACAAATGCAGATATGTTTGTAAACTTGACCTGCAGGGATGAGGAGTCAGACTGCAGCATCAAGAGTGGTATTGAGGATGAGGAGATGAACACAGATGTGTCTGTAGAGCCTAATGCTCAAAATGAGACAAACACAGATGCATCTGCAGAGCCTAATGCTTGAGACGAGACAGAGTGGCAGAAGGTGCCGCCAGACAAAGAACAAGAGGCATTTAAACTAGGGGATGACGAATGCTGTAGTCCCAAGATAGATACTGAGAGGTGGTGTCAGGCCAGCTTGGTGGAGGATCAAGGTGTCATGCCTCCATTCCAGGTATCAGGAGTGAGAAAGATGACAGATGGGACAGCGGTCACTCTGTTGAAGGATCTCAGGAATGGCCAGGTGGAGGTCATTGAGTATAACGAGTCAAGAGGACTTAGTTACAAGAAGCTTGAGGATGCAGATGGCCAATTGAGGACCATTTGTGAGGATCTGCTGGGGCAGGTTGTCTTGCCCATAGGACCAGGCAGAAGGGGAGGAATACCTCCCTACAATGACAAGAACAACAAAGATCGTTGTATAAACATAGCCAACAGCCAAAACATCGCCAAGGCATTTGTAGAGCATTGGGATGATGATATGGGGACATGGCAAATGGCCCGTAGACGGACATATAGGTTCATCAACAAACCCAGGGAGTTTGTCAAAGGAGAAGAGTTGGCAGTTGCTCAGCTGGATGCAAACAATGCATCCGCGAGTTTGAGCTGCACAAGAGAGAGAGGGAGACAAGTGAATGCGCTCATCATATATCCCCATAGCACAAAATAGATGAGACAAATGGAGACATTCATCAATGGAGTTCAACAGGGCCCAGGTGCAGAAGCAGGAGAGAACAACATGAAACATCATTCAGATACAAAATGGGTTGTCAGGTTTGTTGGATGGAACAAGAAGAGCTTGTGCTCGGGCAGCCCAAGGCATGACATGTCTCCAGAGAATGGAGACAATGCAGATACATCGTCTGGGGGTGCTACAAGTCTGGAGAACAGCGAATTTTGTTGTTCAATAAAAAGGAATGTTAATAGACAACAGATGGCACATGATACACCATCCCAGATACATGAAACAGGTAACATACCTGTTTCCCAGCCTTCAATACATCCGAAAATGCGTAATGGAAATTCCAACAGCCACCAGACAGCTGTAATGTTGATCCAAACGGAACTGTTTAATGGTTCGCATTCCCAATATGTTCAGAAGCGGAAACTACACCGTGGTGACGTAGTTAACAGAGAATGTTTGAAGTTGAATGTTGGCGACAAGAGTGAAACGAGAGCAACACCGTCAGGACGGCAGACACAGGTTGGATATGAAAATCCACCTGTGCTGCTCCCTAAGGTGCCGGATAGAGCAGGCCGGTGGTTACATGAGCATCAGAAGTCTGAGGTGCATAGTGCACCTCAGCCAAGGAAGAGGGACCGCACTGGGAGCCAGTCATGGTAAAGAGAAACAGCATTGACACAGATGCGTCAACATAAACAGTCACGATGTGACACAAGTCACATGTCACATGAATCAACATGTTTATGTGTTGCAAGCTCAAACACTGGCACAACAGGGTGTAATATAGACATGCCAATAGTATGGCAGGTTGAGGGCCCACCTATAGGCCGTTATGATGATGATTACTCATTATTGGAGTCAGATAACGGTATGGGGGAGGTTGAAATGATGTTAAACACATCAAATAAAATTAATAGCCTGAGTAATTGCTCGGATGAGTTGATGGATGCATCAGATATGATGCATGAGCTGAGTGTATGCTTGGATGAATTGTTGGATGAGTGGAACGACATGTACTGTGAGCCAGATGAGGACTCAGAAAGGGCATCAGTGGTAAGCCAGCCAACGGATGACATTATGCAATCTGAACCTGTACAGATGGCATGTATACAGGAGTATTATCATTACCCGGTCAATGAGGGTTTGGGTGATGGTGGAGAGCCATCACAGGAATATGATGGGGAGGAGTCAGAGGATGATCAGGAGCCTCCACAGGGTCATTATGAGGATGAGTCTGGGGACGGTGAGGAGTCGTTCCTAAATGGAATATACAATGACGAGGATGGTCAGCAGTGGACATATGATGTCCAGATGACTGAATGTGATGACCTATTGTACTGTGGGTCACCAGATGAATGACATTGGGTGGAATGTGGTCCACCAGAGTGGTTTGATGATGGAGAAGGTTCAGAAAATTATTCTGAGGAGGAGTATGCCTCTGATGATGAGGATAAATGAGGATGAAGATCTGACAGATGAGTCAGAGGATGATGATTGAGAGCCACCAACAGGTGGTTGAAATGTTATATTAATTCATTT
>QMFE01044119.1:0-10224 GCA_003314665.1 Tricholoma sp. MG77 | reverse complement strand
AATGGTCAAAATTTTAGTCAATGTCGAGATATCAGATTTGCTGTGTTTGTCTGTCCGCGACTGTACGTAGGCCAAATCATTCTGTCAAGGGAATATTACGGTATCTCCGCAATCGGTATAATTGTACAACAACGCACTGATGTGGACACTGCAGCATTCAATTGAAAGTTACAACCTGAACATCTCTACAGATGTTGTGCTGGTTTTTTTGTCCCTGTACCCTGCGATCCTGTTGCCGTGCAGAATATAAGAAGCCACGAAGATGAGACCGCGCTGGAAAGATGATCATATTTTTCGTGTTCGCTCTTTCCCAGATCGCCCGTGGCGGTGTCCAGGCGTTGCCCCTCCGAATCACTGATGACCACGCGTCGCAATCCTGCAATGACGGTAGGACACTCTGGAACATCATCTGGAGCTGTCTGATAACAGTATTTTCATGCACTTGGGTCGCCATTCATCCCAATATTCCTGGTGCAGGCAAGAGTCGGGATGTGGCTGCCATACGCCGTATACAGCTTGTTGTCTTTGCCCTGATCGCGCCAGAGTTTATCATTGTGTGGGCGATACGCCAGTGGTTCGTCGCCCGTAATGCTTCGAGGAGAAGTGAGTGGCTCACTTTCGCGCGCTGGGCGGGTTTACCAACGCTTCACATGCCTTTTTGTTGATCCCATCTTCCCAGATGACGCCTGGTCACCAACTCATGGATTCTTCGCCAGCATGGGAGGGTTCATGCTTTGTGACCAGAATGGACCAATCCATCCGCTCACTTTAGCCAAGATCGAATCTCTTGCTCAGCAAGGCGACATAAATTTCCCCGATATCACTGAAGAAGAAATCCAAGACCTGAGCAAGGGAGACGCTTTATCCAAAGGCCTTGCAATTCTGCAAACGGGGTGGTTTCTGGTGCAATGCGTTGCACGAGCAGTTCGACATTTGCCCATAACCGAACTTGAACTTATGACCGTCGCGTTCGCCACCCTTAACTTGATGACATACGCCTTCTGGTGGAACAAACCCCTCAACGTACAGTACCCACTTCGAATTCTTCTCAAGAGACCCTTGGCTGAAAGAAGACGCAAACAGATTAGGCAACTGAGAGGCTTATCGGGATGGTTGCTTTGGGTAGTGCGTGTGGCATTGGGAGAGGAAGACGATGATATTGACCTGACTGCACAAGCCAGCGTTCCCCCCTTCTATGCTGGGGATGTGGAAGTTCAGAAGCGTAGACTTGCTGTTGTCGTTGGTGGAGTGATCGCGATGATTTTCGGAGCAATTCATTGCATTGCATGGTCGTTCTCATTCCCGACTCGTACAGAGCAAATCATGTGGCGCATATCCTCGATCGCAATCACATGCGTGCCAGTGATATGTCTGGCATTGCTTGGGGTTCTTGTTTTCTTTGACGTGGATTATAGCGGTCGGTCACGCGTAGATCCGGTGTGGACGTGTATTACGTTGGAGTGCCGATATCTTTGTCGGCGTACGTCATTGCTCGAGTCGTATTGCTTGTTCAGGCGCTCATGGCTCTGCGATCACTTCCCGCTGAAGCTTATCAGATCGTGCATTGGACCACCTTCATCCCACACATCATGTAATATCCGAAACACCGGTGTTTGGTGTTTAGTGTTTCGCTAAAACCCTGTAGTATCCATCAAATAGACACTTTGTAGTTATACAAATGTAACTAAGCCTTACGATTTAGGCATTTGAAGCAGGGAGCGACATCTCTATTTCAAAAATGAAAGTCGGACAGTCCAAAGCAGATGAACCAGAGAAGTAGCAAGCTTAAGAGTTAAGCAGTAGCAATGGATGATCCAGGCGGGAGAGAGGAGAAATGGTGAGAGAACCGTGTCATTTCCGGGGTGACTCGTTGAAGTTTGAGTCCGCCGCCGCAATTGATTACCGGCATCAGCCCACGTTTTTCATGTGAAAGCTCGGGCTGCTATTGAGGCTGACAAAATCATCAGGATGTTTTGCACAACTGGAATGTACCGAGGCCGCTCCGAGCAGAGGTTGCCAAGTCGACTCAAACCGCGTGTACTTGGATTGGGATTTGGAAAGTGAAAACAAATACGTTACATCTATTATGAGTTTCAAGTCCGTAAGTAGTATGCATAAATACGATCAACTTGACCAGTAGACGCTAGCATCCGATAGTACTTGGCTGTAACTTAAGCACAACGACGAAACGCACAGGATTGAGTATTTCCAACCTTCCTAAGAACACTCTAAGTATGGGCGGCGGCATCATACCGCGGTGCTTAATGGTCTATTTGTCGGGGTAATCAAAGTGATCAATTCGCAATCGCGTACCACTTACTACTGTGCCCTTTGGATTCCACCATTCGGTCAATCAATACGCCAGCGACCTGCCCTTTGGATTCCACCATTCGGTCAATCAATACGCCAGCGACCCCTGCACTGAACATCATATACATACGTCAGCATAAGTGTTCTGATGTGTTCTGAATAACGGAACGTACGAGATTGCCTTCGTATGCGGATGAGAGACTGGGTGGCCGTTCTTGGCGCTGTGGTGCTGGTAGACTTTGGCAGCCTAGGGAAACATTACTCATGTTATAGTGATGTTTGTGCTATATCGAGGAAAAGCACTTACTCCGTATGCAGCAGCGCCAGCCATGATTTCGTGCGATAATTTTGCCTTATGGTGTTCATCGGTACCCTGCAAAATAGAACCATCAGAGTCCATATCACGCGTTGCTAACGCAGACGAGACATACATTGTGAGAATCTTTGTGATGGTGGAAAAGGCCCATGATATTAGATATTACCAAAGTTGGGAAGGACTAGGTGATAGTTGTATGAGTTGAGTATGGGGAGATTGACGAATAACTGACCTGTTTTATACTTTGGACCGCTGCTGCAGATGGCAGGTGCCAATCACCGACATCGCTTAGGCGGAGGGATATATGCGGGCTTGCACAGTGTTAGTGAAACACTTCGGCTACACCGCACAAGGGATGGCTGTGCGCGACGGAGGACAAGCCGAGCACCGCTTGGTACCACGCCACAAGGCCACGCTGCGTGCCGGTGTATCGCAGCCTCTAATTCAATGCTGGGAACGCGGATCCAGCTCCCGGACGAAGCGCAAGCTGAGATGAATCATGTGCAATTAGTACTTGAGCGAGATGATGCATTGATCAAGTCTGTTCCGCGTGGCCGCGTGACCGTTCCTAAGCCCTGCCCTAAATTAGACGTGTACCGATGTTCCAACAGGTTCCAACCCCTATTCAGATCTGCGGCCGTTTCAAAGTCCCCTTGCATCTTCTTCAAGTGAATGTCCTTCAAATTTCCGCGTACATGGATGATACATTCCATTGGTACTACTACGACAGCCCAATAGAGGACGTGGCGCGTTATATACCTGGGGGTTATCACCCAGTGAAGCTGGGCGACTGCTTTTCAACTCTCCCTAGTACAACTAGTGCAGCCGCCTTGACTCCGAACCTATTCTCGTCGACGTTGCTCCGCTATCGTGTTTTGCACAAGCTTTGGTATGGGTCGTTTGCTACGGCCTGGCTGGCTCGCGACCTGTTACCCCCCGGGTGTGTTGTCTCCTGCATTCTGTTCTCGGTGACTCAAATTCATGAATCATCAGCCGCTTCGTCGCTCTCAAGATCACAGTCGCAGACTTTCAGGCTGGAAACCGCGAGGCTCGTATACTAAAAGTGCTCGCAGATAATAGCCCTGTCGATGTTGAGGGGTCGCGGCATATACTAAGCTTGTTGGACAACTTGAGTCAAATCGAGGGTCCGAATGGGACGCATGAAGTTTTTGTTACCGAGGTCCTCGCTTCTTTGAGTGACCTCAACCGCTATCCGGTTCCCAGAAAGGTTAGACCAACCGAGATACAGACTCCATTTTAAGCTTACTTGTTGGATTTATCTAGTTCCGGAAATCGTTCGTTCGTCAAGCGTTCATATCTCCATAGTCAAGGCATAGCTCACGGAGGTATGACCTACTACACTCATTTTAGAGCTCTCTGAACAGATAACGCTGCTGTAGACTTACATCTCGACAACTTCGGTTGTTCACTTCCAGGACTAAGTGGGCGTACTGAGTCGGATCTTCTTGCGCATTTCATCGATCCGGACTGTGTACCAATTCTTGCTGTGAATCTGGTGGACCAGACGACGTCCCTCCCACCTTACCTCATTCCAGCTATCTCAGTGGCCGATTACCTGGCAAAAGCAGAGCTGCCGCTACCCATCAAAGCCGAACCTCCTTTGCTAAAAATACTAGACTTCGGTAACGGTGCGTTCCTGTTTTACTATTTTAGCTGATGTTATGCTGTAACTTTGCTTTTTCAGCATTTCAGAAGGGAGAAGCCCGACCTCCCACACAGTCCGCGATTAATGTACGCCCCCCTGAGGTTGTCTTCCCTATGATTGCCCTGGGAGACAGCGATCCCAACTGGGATGTGCGAAGCGACATCTGGTCCCTGGCATGCACGGTTAGTCTTTCTGATCCTGTATATGCATTAATTGATTTTGTGCATTCGAAAGATTTACGAGATTATCGCTGGGTCTGAGTTCTTTTACGGCGTAGGCGCACGCGGTTTGTTGCGCCGGATGGCGCGAATGGTCGGACAGGTGCCGCCTCTTTGGGCGTCGTATTGGGCCTCGAATGAATATTTGAAGGACGAAGGTGCGCCAAATCGCTTGGTTGCCATTCCTCATTCAAAACTTCGTTCCAGAGATCTCAGCTGCAAGAGCAAGTGCTGAGTGGATGGACCACAGGCCAGTCCTTGTGCGTGGCTGTAAGAGTGAACAAGAGGCGGACCATGTAATAGACCTTCTTCGAAGTATGCTTGTGTTAGATCCCGCTGAGCGGCCTTGTATTCGTCAAGTGATAGAAACGCACCCCTGGTTAGAGCCTGATAATGATGTGTGATACTCTGCGTTTTTACCCTGTACCATCGTATCACTATTCGTTGCTTTGATGAGTTTTTCGTGATGAATATGGGAAAGGATACAAAACTGCGTCAATCATGATGTGACTGTACATGGTTAGTTCACTAGTTATCGCTGGTCCCTTCCTTCATGTAGCTACTTACCACCGGCAGAAAATGGGAAATTGCATACTACTAGACGAGTTACGCGAAACACCTGATGTACTTCACGATGTTCAATACACTAAATTGCATATGAAGAAATCCCTGCTGGCACCCGTCTAGCAACCAGAACATGCTCATTCATGTGTCACACACGCGCAGCCTGGGCCCGCCGAGACCTAGACTTACCTTTGGTTTAAACTGCGCCTAACGCGTGTGGATGCACCCATAGCATCACGCCAGAATATGCGCAGAGTCCGCTCCCCCCCCCCGGAACTTTATTACGCGGTTTGAATCTCGGCTCACCAAAACCATGGCGGCGAAACCTTCATATTTACGAGGTTGACGGCTCCGACGAGTATGAAATGCTTCTCGGCACCGTTGCCGATTACTCGTCTGGTGGTAGGCGGGAGTGGCGCCGTTCTCGTGCTGGATTTGGGGGGTTGTGATGGGCTTGGATAGGGATTTGATCTGACGTTGTGCGGCTAATTAAGATTACGTTCGTGAAGGCGTATGGGTCGCTGTTAAATCTCTTCGCTGACGCCTGTTGTAGTCTGGGCCGCGGGCAACTCGGCTCGAAACACCAACTCGCTCAACTCCACGGTGTCGTAGTCGCAGGGAAAGACTTGTTCGGACCGACAGGAGTCATGGATGGTTAGGTTTTTCTTGTGTTTTATCCTGATCCTGCTGTGTATAACATGCTGGGCGAAGGGGGAACAGTCGATATGTGGGCTGGAGAATAGTGTCGGTAGTAGGGGGCAATGATCGTAATTGCATTGCTCTAGAACTTGTACTGGCATGAGGGGGGTATTAGCGAGGTAGGCGTGCCGATGCCGACAGTACAGCATACATCATGGTTCATACTTGAGGGCGAAAAGACCCGAACGACTGAATATGGAGTGAGATGGACTGGGTATTGTGGAGGGCGGGAAGAACGTACGGATATTTATTCGCCGGAGTGCGGGTAGTCGTCGACCTTGAGTCTGGCGAATATACGCGTATGCTTGAATGGGCGTAGAAGTTGGCATTGGTCAATTCATTCAGGTTCTAAATCAAGAAACTTTACTTTAATATTAGAACAACATACCGACAGTGTGACACACGAACTACGAGCCAAGCGTTGGTAATGTTCAAGAAAAGGCAGTAACCAGGACGGCATTTGCCCAACTTAAAAATGTGATCGACGTTGTTTTTGACGGCGTGAAAGTCACACTAACAGAGCTCGCGCTAAAGATGGTTGAATATGGCACGTGGAATAGTGCGTTTTGTGGTTTGTTCGTGTCCTGTGTCGTGGGCTCGTGGAATACAAAGCCCCAGGCTGGAACGTCAAGCAACACTGAAAATAAAGGATACGCTCGTTAGATAGTAAACCTGGACAACAACTTGAACCCACTTTAGTAACTACGAGCTAAGGCGGGCAGAAACAATTGAACACGCCCAAATGAGAGAAGTGTAGATTTTATGTAAGAATATTGCAGAGTCGGACAGTAGGTAAAATCATTCGGAAGAAGAGGTTGAAACTTGACATTTTGACCGGCAAAGTTATAGTTGTGACTCGGAGAGACAAATCCGAGTCGTGGGAGAATATTTGGGTGGCTTTTAGCCGCGGCCAAGCCAGCTACTGCCAGTATCGTACTGTTTCTTTTCACATTCCAACCCAAGAACTCCCCGACTACGCCTTTCGAGTCAAAGTCTCTACTTGGAACGACCTCGGACTCGGTTCGTCGGAAGCATTCGTCATCGGTGATCAATAACTAAAGAAGCGCCGGGAATTCAAGTTTTATATCAAAAGCTGATCAAAGTTCAGGAAATACAGGTCTCATCGGACAATAGATGGGTCATGTACATTACACGACTCGGACTTGGTAACAAAACCGACGTCCAAATCTAATATGGTATATCGCAAAGTGGCCCGAGTCTGCAGCAGATGCACTTGAATTCGGTTCTTTAACAAGTGCCATATTGACAGCATCGGAGGCAGCCTGGGTGATCATTTTCTCATCCTTGGGATCAGAAGGCTCAACCAGCTAGGTGCAGACATACACAACGGTATGTCCATCATCCAGCGAGCCATCATCACCAATATTCCGAGTCATCTAAATCTTACAAACATCGGACGGCTCTATCCGATGAAAACTGATCTAACTAGTCTGTGGTGTGGTGGACACGTTCTCAAGTTCTAGATCCTAGAGTTTATCTTTTGGACGCCAGCCTCTCAAGACCCTCACGGAAAATTCATCCTGGAACTTCAAATTCCTGACTCGAGCACGGAGATGAGTCTCTTGCGTGTATGTACTACACAACGTACTTAAGAACCTGTCTTCCGATTAGCCGAGACAGGTTGAACGGTAAACAAACAGAACCTTAAACACGCGGTTTAAAATTGAATGTGTACGACAAGTGGGTCCGAGTCCATCCTTCGTATGAGACGGACATACACTGACATTAAATGTTACGTGGGCATTTGTGACACTCCAGCACACAGGTTCAAATTTGCCACAAAACCGTAAACCGAAATTTCGAATTCAATTAGCCTTCTTTGAGCCTTCCGTTAGTTTGACACTCGAAAAGTCGACAGTTATGCTAGGGTCGGGGTCCTCGCATTTGTTTTGATTTATCCCACTCGTCGGCATTCAATTAATCCCCGAGAGATCCCCCTCTGATTCCATCCACAGGCTTAATGATGCTTGAGGATCGAATGGGGGTTATTTTCCCCTGAAAACATGCCACGGTGGGTCCGACAACACACGTGCTGGAACCGATTGTATGTAAATGCACTATTTGTTCGTTAATGAATCACGAAAATTCGTGTGCGGCGCAAGCTGTATCAGCACTTTCTCAAGAACTCCACTCCCAAATAACATCTGTCATCTGTATAGCCGAACTCAGGGGAGCCACTTTTAATCCCATGCCCGAAATTTTCTTGGAAATCCATTACTCGATCCGTATTTGGAACCGTATGGAGCCCCCGAATGACTCGATAAACTTTTTCCAGTATTGCCTTTAAGACAATCGTGTCAACCGTCATCTATTCCGCGGCCGTCACCGGCGCGATTTTTGCTACATGTACTCTATTCTAGTTCGAGGCTTCAGGAAGCTAGGTACCGTGTATGCGTGGCCACCCGGGAAGGGACAGCACATTCCAGAATGGAGATCCGGAAATCTCATCTGATAATTCAACGTAAACGTTTTAAAGACCGCTTTCGAACACTATCACAACTTTGGTGCTTTACTTTTTGCGAGGCGTCAACGGCTAACAATAATTCGCCGAACGTGTAAGTTGTGATGTACTACACAAGAATCATGGCATTACTGAATGTAAAAATGTGGCTCAGGAGAAGCTGTCGAGCACTACCCCTGCCAGCACGCTGGTGAACCGTGAAAGCGATCAACCAGGGGGCGGGGCTACATGAAGATAAAACAACACCCACGTGTTCTTTGACAAAGATGAGAACGATTGCCATGAAATATAGCCTGCAGCTGGCAGTGGATCGAACACTTCCGAATCCGCGAGTATTGCAGCGGGAGGCTAGTTATCACACAAGGCAACCCATTGCGATAGAATATTGTCAGTAAATTATTACTAACAAAGGGGTTTTGACGCACTGCGTAATAAATAGTATTCGAGGGTTTGTTTGTCGATCATCCGCGCGCCGCGTGAGGCCCTTTTCTTAGGCAGATCCAGCTCATCGCCATCCACATGTGGGCCTTGAATATTGTCAGCTCCGCCGCCTTCCTCCCACTCGTAAGCTTCATCGTACCAGTCAACTTCCGTCTGGTCAAGATCGTCCAAACTCAGTTTCACGACTGCACTGTGATTCAATGCTAGTAATATCGGCAAACTGAAATGTACGAGCGAACTTACCGGCGCAGAGACGTCATTCTCTGAACTTGAAATTAGTTCCCGGCTGGTGCTGCGGCCTGCCTTGAGCTTGCTTACTGGGCCCGGGGCGGTGAGAAGGAAAATAGATAGTAAGAATTGAACAGTAGCGACGTACTATTCTCCTCCAGTCTGGTAAGGCTGGCAGCGTCCGAAAATTCGTCCAAGGAAGAACCAGTGACCGAGAGAAAGAGACTCCACCAGTGAGATAAGATGAAAAACAGGTGGCGTGTATTTGGAATTTGAGACTTGAAACTTGAAGCTTGGGATCCAGGCCTAAGTTCTGTGCTGGCAGCCGACTCGCCCAATCTGCTTTCTTTCATGGACACTGGCAGACTCCACGCTCAGACGTCATTGACAGGCGGGGATCATACGAGAAGAATTACGAGGTGGGAGTGGGGACACAACCAAGTGGGTGGGAGGCTGACAACTCGTTACTGTTACTATCCACGGCCAATCACATGCCACACATTCAATGCACATGGAACTGGCAGGTACAATAAACTTCAGGTTACCTCCACCCATTAAGTATGTACCTTGTCCACATCGTTCAAGTTTCCAAAACGTCAATGGTCATGCCTGGGATCGAATTCTCATCCGAAAGAAAATGAATAAACCCATCCGACCAGTCGCGGCGGCGATCGTTAGAAAGAAAAGTCCCACATCAAAGAAATCAAGATGATCAATCCGCTTCCGAGACAAATCCATGATGGATATTCCCATACTAGTTTTAATTGAAATAACGCACTCAGGCTCTGACATGTGGACGCAGGCTCGAACTCGGAAAGCTTTTAAACTTATCAAAGGTCTTCCATTTGACGCTCGCGTGGGACCGACGGTAATTAAAGCCTGTTCTAGACCACCGCAGTGCCACGTGACTGGCGCCCACTGGCAGGGACCCCGATGAACATGGCATCAAGTTACTAACCTGGGAGAACAAGCTGAAAGATCTATCTTGGGATGCCAGCAATACCGTGACTTGCGGTGAAGAATCTGTTTTAAAATCTTCATGACGAGGTATACGCACATGAACCAGAAACGTGTTATTTTATGTCAGTAACTATTACTGGGCTTTACTACTACCATTTTTGTTGCGAATTTCGCTATCATGCTGCATGCACGTTGTCTGGGTTTGCTGCTGCGAAAAACGCCTACTCCGAGATGGTAATATGTACCCTAGGCGTCAGCGTACAGGCAACGAGTCGATGAGTTCCTCACAACGTGCCATCAGTGTGCTGTGCCCTTTTTTTTTTTTTCAGAATCCATGTGA
>QMFE01044096.1:0-40382 GCA_003314665.1 Tricholoma sp. MG77 | reverse complement strand
ACCGCCACGTATGGATTATAATGCCTGGGGAAATCGACAGTTAAGGCCCAAAAAAAAATTCAGAAAAACCACAAAAAAAAGATGTTTTACAGTATCTCAAAGCGTCGAAAAAGAGTTTGAGCCACCAGAGCGTGTCGACGTGTCTGAGCAATGAATAATAAAATTCTCACGACAAAGCTCGTTGTTCAGCGCGATTTCTGTATTGACTATGGTCCCTCGGAGTTTTTAGACGCTACACTGGCGAGGCAGATCCTTTCTTTCTCGTTCATAAGATGCAACTCAGGTGTTTACGACTGAGGGGTGTCCGCAATCTTAGGATAACTTGAAAATGGATCGCGATTTAGACATTTCACGACTTAATTCAGGCGGTACGAGTTCTTGGGGGAAAAACGCATGACGTGCGATAGTAAAAAAGTCGTTCGCTAAGAGGGGTATGGAACGTACTCATGGTGCCTGTCTCTAACATCCTCGGCAGATTTCCTTGAGGCTTACCCATGGGAAAATGCGATATGACAACACCATTGAGCGCGAATTAGGAATCGCTCTGCCTTCCATACCTGGTCAGGTTAGTCAAAAATTTCACGGATCTTGTTGCTACTGCACCTTGTAACCTTTTTCTTTGGCATACGACAAGATCAACATTCTGGGTTACGGGGCTCGGTTTCAGGATTGACAACTCACCTGGGGAAATTTTAACATCATGATGAAGGTCGCCTAGATTATTACGCTTTTAGATAAAACATTGCCAAAAATCCCGAATAAGAACCTTAAGCCTCAGTTGTCTGGTTATCGACTTTGGTTCATGATAGATCCCATACACAATCCGACCTCGGAAAGTAGGTGAATCCCGCCGGGGATATCTTTACTAGTATGTGATTTTAACCCGTTAAACTTGGAATTACGCGACTCCGAGAAAGGCGTATAACTTGTGTATAACAAAGAAGCAACGCATAGCCAGGGAAATCGAGACCACGTCAAAGATGAATCACGTCGACAGATACGGAGTTATCGAATTCTTTCTCTCGGAGTTACATCGAAGGTCTTCCCCGCCAGTGAATTTTGAACCAATAAAGTGAAGCACGCGGCCGCTGTGACTAGCCCTGGATGAAGAGAAGGCAGAAGAAAACAGCACGCGTGGTACTCTGCATAAACCGTTGCACCTATTGAGATTTAGAACGGCCCCGCAAACTCTCAGACTTTCCAGATTCCAAACGAGTCTCGGAACTTGAAGTATTAGTAGCAGCCAGAGTAGATGATCCAACGGCGATTCACGGCGATTCAACGGCGATTCAAGGTCCGAATCGACATTTGAA
Organism: Tricholoma sp. MG77; assembly: GCA_003314665.1. Taxonomy (NCBI): domain Eukaryota; kingdom Fungi; phylum Basidiomycota; class Agaricomycetes; order Agaricales; family Tricholomataceae; genus Tricholoma; species Tricholoma sp. MG77. The sequence goes on along the minus strand of QMFE01044096.1, from coordinate 39,069 downwards.
TCGACACTTGAATTGCACTTGAATTGCCCAAATTTTTGAATCGTCGAATCGGGAGGCGATTCGACATTTTGAATCGCGATTCACTGAGACGATTCATCCCTTCCGTCTCTCTTACTTTAGTATTTCAAATAACTGTTTACTACTTTGTAATATGTAATCACTAACATGAGGAATCACACCGCCGTTTGCCCGCCATTGACTCGACATACATATGCGTACCAGCCAAGTCTATAGCTAAAGACACTGCAGGGCAAAGAAGCCTCCTGTCCACACTCGAACCAAATTATTCAAAGCCAAAGAAGAAGATACTTCTACCTCTGCTGAACCTAAAAAGACTAAGAAAGAAATGAAAGAAAAAGGCTGTAGCTCAAGATTAAGAGGAGTTGGATGCAGGTGGAGAGAGGATGGTCCAAAGGTTGGAAGCAGGCAGCTGAATCGACTGGTGAATCCTGGGTGAATCACTATCTAGAAGTTGATGGTCAGAGTGACACGGCGATCCATAGACGATTCAACGGTGATTCACTCGAATGTGAACCGCTGTTGAATCGCCGACTTGAATCGCCGTTGAATCGCCTACTCTGACTGCTACTATTGAGTCCGAGTCTTGATTCGGAACGAGGCCAAAGGCACCTAATCATAACAAGCGTACACTCTATGTATGTATGGCATCATGATGGCCGACGTTCTGTGCATCTCCAGGGCAGTGTCCGCCATGAGATAGAGTTGGAGTATCTTTCAGGAGACTTGAGCTGTGGGACGACTGCCATGACTTCGACGATGCAAGTCATTGGTTCTGCCAATGAACTACTTGCTGCTCACTCTGCGCTCATAAATAATGTTCGGCTTTCACAGCAACACCACCGGCGTCAGCTGCATCTAGTCCATTCACCACCTCATGAACTGCTTAAGCTACCCTTGATTCCGACGCCTCCACCCTCACCTCCTACAAATCACTCGCCTCCGCCCTCACCGATACCTCAATCACAGCAATCGTTACGGACTGAGTTGCCGCCCGTGAAACGTGCACGCGTTGCCCGATACGCGAACTACGTTCCGGAAGAAGAAACTATCCGCAACGATTATTCACAGCGGTATGTAGACTCAGGCGATTGGCCGCAGAACTGGGTCTTGGGTGCGGAACCTGAACGTCGTTTTGAAGAGTGCGTTCCCACTTTCTTCATTAATTTTTCTATTTTTCTATGTTCTTCTAGGTACCCGAAGCAACAGCGCCTCCTCAGCCTGAAGAAAGCTTCAGTTGCGAGTCACTCCCTTCCACCGTCATACATGTTATATTCCGAGCTGTTGCTACTACAGCCAAGTAAATTTGATGTCATCCTTCTTGACCCGCCCTTTTCATCTTCGTTCACATGGGACCATCTTCAGGAATTGCCCATTCCTACTTTCGCCGGAGATCCTAGTTTTGTCTTCATGTGGGTTGGGAGTGGTGCTGGTGAAGGATTAGAGAGAGGACGGGAGATTCTGGCCAAGTGGGGTTACCGACGGTGTGAGGACGTCGTATGGGTGAAGACGAACAGAACAAGCAATCAAGGTCCCGGGGTATGCAGTATGGTACGCGAACCTTCGATAGTGTATTAACCGAGCGAAATTTCAGACCGACGCTCCGACAACATCACTTCTCACACGAACGAAGCAACACTGCCTGATTGGCATTCGAGGTACAGTTCGTCGTTCAACTGACAGCTGGTTTGTGCATTGTAACGTCGGTATGTCACTTTTTGGTATATCAGTCACTATCTGACCGACTTCGCAACAGACACAGACGTAATATTCTGGGAGGGTGATACGACCGACCCGACTCGCAAACCCCCGGAAATGTATACACTGATAGAAAACTTCTGTCTTGGACTACGTCGACTCGAAATATTTGGTCGCCCGTCATCCCTTCGTAGGGGATGGGTAACAGTAATGGGACAGGGACAGGATGAACGTCTAGTATCCCTGAATGATTCTCAGGGAACCGTCAATGTGGAGGGTGAGGAAGGCGGGCGCGCGACTAAGTGGGACCGAGAGAGCTGGGAAGAAGGAATTAAGGAACTCTCCAATGGAGGCAAAGCTGTGGTCCCCATGACGTCTGAGATTGACGCTCTTCGACCAAAATCCCCATTCAGACCCAACCAGTCGAACCCCACAGGGTCGATACCTGTTTCAGGCGTGGTCAACCCCCGGTTCGTCTCTGGAAACCGAACGGGCTTTGTTAGTGGGCCACAGGGAATGCAAACTATGGGGCAAAACTCAATGATCGTGCAGCCTATTATGGGAATTGGAATGAATCCGATGGGCATGGGCATGGGGACGGGAGTAGATGAGATGCTCGGCGCGTGGAACCCTATGATGGGCGGAATGGGGAATATTAACGTCCCTACCATGGGCAACATGAATGTTGGGGGCATGGGCAGCATGAATGCCACGATGGGCAATGTTGGGCGAATGGGAATGCCGATGATTGGTGTGACTGCTGGGGGTGGCGGCTTTGGGGCGGGAGCGGGTATGTTCAATGCTGGGATGGCTGGGGTTGGGATGGGATGGGGAGACCAAGGACAGTTCGGGATGGAGGGAGGCTGGGATGGGGATACAATGATGGCCGCTGGTGTTGGCGGCATTGGGAATGACATGAATATGAATGGAATGGCAATAAACATGAATGGGGGAATTGGTCTAGGTCAATGGGGTGCTGGGCCTGGGACATTCGAGGGGTTCCATTAGCTACCTTCTGCATCTTTTCTGGCTTCGGTATAAAGCGGCGGCTGTTATCGTCGGATTCAGTAACCTGGCTCTCGATGCTGATGCGTGATTTTTACAATCATCTACCAAGGTACTTAGCGACGTTCGGCGGGTATACTCAAAACGGTAATCATTATTACGTAATTAAACTATTTGAAAACTTTTCAAGTTTGTCTTCGCCAAGTTGCGTTATCTGCTCAAAGTTCTAATTCTTCGATAACTTTCACGACAACATTCGGGATGGGAAAGAAGGCCACAAAGGCCACCAAAAAGTTTGCCACCAGCGGCCAACTCAAGAAGGTGATACAGGCGCGACACAAGCATCGACAAGTGAAAAGGTTGCAAGGGGGAAGAGGGGGGAAAGCAAACAAGCAGAGAGCAGCGCCTGATGATATAGAAGAGGTAGATGAAGAAGATCCGAACTCCATTCAAACGTTTGTTTGTCGTGTTGAGATGAGCAAAATACTGATGTCTAGTGAAGCAAGAAGTCCGTGACTGTTGACGACTTGTTAAATGGTCAGTTTATGGACGGAGGTAGTAGTGAAGACGAAAATGATCTTAATCAGGTTGGTCTTGAAGTTTTACATCTCGTTCGCAATGAGTTACCATGATTTAGGACATGTCTGGGCAGGAATCGGATGACGCAGAGGACCTTAGCGATGACGCATCCTTTGCGTCCGTGGATGACTTGGAGGGTGCGTTTGAAAAGATTGATTCCATGTACCAAAGGATGATTTTTTTCACTTAGAAGAGGGCGAAACGCATTTGCTGGAACTGTCGAAACTTGCAGAGAAAGATCCAGAGTTCTACAAATATTTACAGGAAAATGATCGGGACCTTCTTAACTTTAACCCTCATACCGCAGAACCACAGTCCGATGAAGACGATGGTGCCACAGACCAGGATGTGGAGATGACAGATAAGAGACCTATTTTGACACAGAAACATTTGCGAACGTGGCAGAAAACTCTCCTGGAGGTAGTGCTGAATTAATTCGCTTGAGTCCGGCTCCTGATCCTATTCTAGCAACGCTCTCTACGGGCTCTTCGGGGGCTTTTAATTGCATTCAGGGCAGCAGCACATATGAACGAGGATGATCAGGTCCTTGCGTGGAGCATTGATAACGCTTCAGGTACCTCCTTCTGTCAGTGCCCTTCGTTGTGGACTCACTCCGTTTTCAGTGTACAATAAACTCGTGACGACGACGCTTAGGTACACTCCAGTTGTCCTCGAACATCATTCTCCCTACAGGACATTGAGTAATGGGAAATTGTATGTATTTTAAATTCTTTTTGCAGCACCATCTGTGTCTAATGGCTGCACGACAGCAAACCGCCCCCTCAAACTCAGAAATTCAAAACACTACATAAGCTTATCCTGTCATATTTCCACAACATCATACATATCCTTTCACAGCTCACGGATAATGATTTGTTACAGCTCGCTCTTACTGAAAGTGCAAAACTATTGCCTTACGTTGTAACGAGCCGCAAGGCTGTCAAGCTGTATCTCAAGGTATGTCGGTATATTTTCTTGATTGCTGTACTTATTCCCTTTTAAGAAATGTCTAGAACTATGGTCTAGTTCTCAGGATAATATCCGTATCACAGCCTTTCTATCCATCAGAAAACTCGCAGCTGCAAATGATGCGTCTATTATGGACCATATCTTGAAGGTGGGCGTTTGTACCTAACCAGATCTTCAATTTCCCATATACCAGTCCACGATGACAGGGTACATATCTGACATTGATCCGCTCGTCCAAATCCACAACCGCGCACACGCTCCCGTCTATCAACCTGATGAAGAACTCGGCGTCCGAGATTTTTTGTATGGATCACGCCGTGGCATACCAGCATGCCTTTGGTTACATCCGTCAACTAGCAATCCACTTACGGAATAGCATGAAAGTCAAAACTAAGGTTCGTCCTGTGGCTTTTAATGATTAAATTTGACATTTATGGCAATTTCCTATCTTTCAGGAGGCATACAAATTGGTCTACAATTGGCAATATGTCCACTGCGTTGACTTTTGGGCTATCGTCCTTGCACGAGCGTGTGATTCTCGGGTGCAGGCGGCGAACAGTGGCCAAGAGAGTGATCTCAAACCACTGATTTACCCACTAGTCCAGGTTAGCCTCGGAGCAATCCAGTAAGATATCAACTTTGGCAGCGGCACCTATACATCTGACAGACAATTGTTAGGCTCCTCTCCACAAGCCGTTCTTATCCTTTCCACATGCACGTCATACGCTCTCTTCTTCATTTGACCAAACACAGTGAAACCTATGTTCCTATCGCGCCGTACCTCATTCCCATCCTTACTTCAACTCTCACCCCGTCCTCCCGGCCCAAGCCCTCTACTCTTCGACCGCTTGATCTTGAAGTCCAGATTCGCGCTCCTCAACAATACATCAAGACCCGTGTGTATTCTGAAGGTGTTCTAGAGGAGACGGCATATCTCTTAGGAGAATGGCTCTCAAGTCCAGCCGTTCAAGGAAGTATCGCGTTTCCTGAAATCGTTGTTCCGATAATCACCGTTCTGCGCAAAAGTCTGAAAACCGCACGGTCCGGGTCAAGGGAAGGCACTGGTTCCGGGAAAGACTATGATCTTGTCAAAGTACTTTTGGAACGGATAGAGGAGAGCGGGCGATGGGTTGAGGGGAAGAGGAAAGACATATCTTTTGCTCCTGGAAAGCTTGGTGATGTCCAACAGTGGGAGACAGATTTAAAACCAACAATAGAAAATTCTCCGTTGGGTAAGTATGTGAAGGTGCTACGGAAAACTAGGGAGAAGCGTCGGAAACTAATGGAAAAGGTTCGTGCCTGTGACAACTGTGTTTCCACAATACCGAATGGGGAATTTCTAACCACCGCAACAGGCTCGAGAAGGTCAAGACGAGGTCTTGGAGGAGTGATGAGGACCAACGCCTCTGGTCCACCAGAGCGGTTCTTAATTATCCACAATATGGCATGGTGGTGCGTTTCATAGATACTTAATGGAGTTTGTTACCACCCACACATCTATCGGGATCAGTTACTGCATGCACGTATGGCTGCTGCTGAGTATAGTATTTTGCAGCAATGATTTGTTCGGCTTCATTGATTGTGCCCAATGGGGAAGCCTTCGTGACCGCAATATGGCTCCTTGCTAGATTCAAAACTTGAAATCACAACAACTCTGGAATCCAAGCTCCTAGAGTGGGTTGTTTGGGAGAGGCGACGTAGCAGGAATTTGAAAGTGTGCAACATACAACCCGACCGATACGGATGTATTGTTCCATGTCCGGTGTCTCGGCTTTCCCATCACACAACCATTGGGATCCGCATGCAGACTACCCTAGACTACCATATCCCAAAAAAGATTTTCCACCAGGGCCTGCCGATTCCCTTGGCGCTTTTCTCGACTCCGTCCACGAGGCGACTGTAGTGAGCTGGCATGGAAGCTGGCTGCAGTGTTTTTTTGGATAGTGGATACTACGAGAAGTAATAAGCATCCGAATTACTGGTCAACCTTGTAGGTTCGCGGGAGAAGCACACCTCGTTATACAGATCGTTCTCCTTCAATGCACGTGCTGCTTGTACCACCCGATGTGATAATTTCGGGTGTGTAGCCAAAGATTGCAACAAGGTCTGTAGTTGGAGATTGGGTCGAAAGGGATCTTTGACCCAAGCCCCAGCAATACGGCCGAGTTTCTGTGCCTGGCCCGTAGTAGCCTTCGCAAACGCCATCCCAGTGGTCCTTTTCGGTGTTAGCACAGATATATAACTTGAATGAGGAGCGGCGGTTACAGCGACATTTAAACTCCGACCTATCGAAATTCCTTTTTAATAAAACCTCCGCGAAAACTCAGGCTTGACACTATCTACATACTTTTGAAACTTCTCAAGTTCCGGACTGGATATTTCTTCCTTTGCTTCTCCAAAAATAAGTGACTTGTCAGGACCTGTCCCGGTTGTCCTCTTGCCTCTGGGAGATCCTCTCCAACTGTAGGCGTACGTATCTCAGACATAGCATCACTCTGGTACCGCCGAATCAGTAATTCAATTAGCGATTGACTCGTTGCCTTATGGATCTCACTGTATACAAGACCCGGATAACGATGAATCTCCTACTAGTAATTCGAAAGGATTTTCGACTTGGAGAATTCGCGAATAGTCGGGATTCTAACTGAATTTCAGGTTTGTACCTTTACTGTGTTATGGTAGCCTAAGAGTGTTGTGCTGAACGGCATCATGGCCGTGGTTGCCGAAGTGTTGTCTCCGTTTTCTTCGAAGTCATGTCAAGTCGTACATCTCACACACAAGCGTGATAGCAATACCATGCAGACTAAAATGACGCTTATCTTCCACGGCGGATACCGTGGTTTCGTGAAGGAACATCGATATCGATATCTTTGCAATCGATTCCTGGAGGCTTTGATGTTTCCACGGTCAATCCTTCCGATAGCGACAATGTGGTTCTATGATGCGGAGGCTAGTTGTAGTTTACGGCTTGTAGTTTCGAGATTCTGGGGTGGCTGCTTCCCTCGATATCGAGCATGATACACACAGCCACTCAGGCACGGTTGCCAGCAGTTGTAGTATAGCTGTAGGTGTATAATACCAATCCAGTGCTAATCCACCATGGGTTGTTGCGGTGAGCCTATCACTGCTGAGAACGCAGCATCGAATCGTCCTCAGGCCACTCACCTTCAGCATGCGATCACAAATCAACAACCTAGTCCCCAACCAGGTCTGGAGAAAGTCTTGTTCCAGCAACCAACAATTCCATCACCACCACCAGTACATTCACAACTGCAGTCAGGAATTCCACAACCTCTGTCTTGGGGGGTGACTCCCTTTCCTTACCCACCTCCTCCCTCACCGCCCGCCCAATCGACATTTAATGGCTCTAATGCTTTGATGCGGCCGAACTCTGCTCATCAGTCAACTTATGGAACTTCACCTTCAATATCAACAGCTCATCTGTCCTTGGGCCAGCGCATGGCTTCGCCCCCGCTTCCAAAGACATCATCGCCGCCACCGGATGAAGGGAAGATGTCCATTTCAATTGATTTCGGCGAGTCCTTCCTACCCCTCACTCTAGCAAACCCTGATCTGTACATATCAAGGTACTACATTCTCTGGCGTTGTGAGTCGTTCTAACTGGATATTCGGCCACTGACCAAGCGTTATTAAGGCTTATGGTTCTTCTCGAATTGCCGGTGGTCGAGTCCAACAAATCCTCAACTGGCCAGGTTCCTTTGAAACTTTCAGGAAGGCTCGTCTACGTTTATTTGCCGTAATTGCATGCTGACACATAACAGATTCCGACATGTCTTCTGTACGACGAGCATGGAAGAATCTTAGCCTGGGGTTTGGAAGCTAAAAATGCGAGTCCCATGCCTGGAACCACCCGTTGCGAATGGTTCAAGTTGTTTCTGGAACCCCGTGCACTTCGCGATGAGTCTTCTATAGACCCTCGTCTTCCCCAATTACCGGTCCGTATTGTTTTTTTTTTGATGAGAAAATTTCACTGACATCGAGCACGCAATAGCCCGGCAAAAAGGCTATTGACCTGATCATCGATTTCCTTAGTTGCTTGTGGGAATACGCCAGAGACCAGATCACCCGGGAAATAGGGGCCGTTGCCGACCTAAGTAGGTTCATATTTGCCATTTGGGCGGTAGTTCATCGGATGTTGATGTTCGGTAGACTCGGCTGATGTCTGGCTGACGGTTCCTGCTGCGTGGGATGCGAGGGGTTGCGATATCATGCGTGCAGCTGCTATCGCTGCCGGGCTTGTTCAGAGTGCTAGGGCTGGCGACATTAATTGGAGAGATCGACTCAGGATTATCACAGAGCCTGAAGCTGCAGCGGTCCATTGTGCTCACCTGCCACACGTCCATCAGCTCAAGCCATCCCAAAATTTCGTTGTTGTCGATGCGGGTGGTGGAACAGTAGACCTAGTCAGTATTCTCATTCCAACACAACTAACCGTGCAGTATTGATTGGTCTTGCAGGCTGTATACAAGGTCAGTGTCGCCCCCGATTTGACCTCTAGAGTTTTGATTTGGTTGATTTGCATCACTAATTTCGTTTTCCGCGTATGTAGATCATCGGACAGCTGGCAAACCTCGAGATTGCTGAGATGTGTGCCAGATCGGGTGCTAATTGTGGCAGTTTATTTCTTGACCTCCGTTTTCGGGAACTTGTGAAGGTATGATCCGATCGATTGGGTAAAATATCATTCGCCCCTGCTGACTATATCATGTAGACCCTTTTGGCAGACCACCCTGCGCATCTCGACGCTGCATCACTGGCCTACTTTAGTAAGACTTATGGATCGCCTTTAGATACTGAATTTGATTGCCTCTTCAAGTGCATTCTTTCAGCGAGACTGATAAACTTAATTATGCTGGTTTGATTGATGATGGTATGTGCTCAGTCAATGGTCCGGTCCTTATTCTAAGATCATCTGGGGATAGACAACATGTTCCATTTCACATGCTTCAACGTTGAGGATCCAAACGACTCTTCAGTAGGCCTTGTTGATGGGCAACTCTCTATCCCTGGTAATCTGTTACGTAGAGAAGTTTTTGATCCTGTCGTTGCCGAGGTGCGTGATGCAGTTCCCAGCCCGGTTCATCTCTCTCACCTGTTCGGTCCTCGTAGGTATTACAGCTCATTGAGGATCAAATACGGAAGGTCCATCAAAACATTCATGCTCTGCTTCTTGTGGGAGGATTTGCGGGAAGTGAATATTTGAAACAACGGGTGGAGGTAGTGATTGACCCCTGCAGAAATGCTCGTGCTGATCACCCTTCAGGAGCAATTTTCTTCGCGGATCAGAATCATCGCGAGGCCTGCAGATGCTGATACAGCGACGCTCCGTGGTGCCGCACAATACGGCTTAGCAAGAAGAACCCTTGTGTCCAGTGTGATTGCACCGCGGTCATACATCATGAAGGTGTGTTTAGTTGCTTTGTTTGATTTTCGTGAACTATAATATCTTCTCCTCGATGTCAGGTCAAACTCCCGGCGGAGCCAGAAGATTGGATGAAAAGACCCGCGTATATCAGAACCAATGACGCAGGCATTCCGATATGTGAAAACAGGTACGCGAGCTTGATTGCTGGTTTCTAATTTGATCTAAGTTGCCGGCGGCTCGGTCTTGTGCAGATTGCAGTACCTGGTATCCAAGGGAGCGATTCTCAGAAAGGGGTATGTTTGAATATTTATGTTTCAGATGGCTCGTATCCTGATTACAAATCCAAGGCAACGGCTCGCTACGAAATTCTGGCAAGTATTTTTGAGATACTTTTTGCCCTTGAGATCACGGTATTGACTGATTACTTGCAGCAAATTTTCTCAGTCAACACAGGGTAACCACATGGCCATTACCACGCATGAACTTCTTTTTACTCTCCATTTATAGATTCGTCGTTCATTGCTGTCTTGTACACGAGCGATTCGGATAAGATAATGAGGTACACAGATGAAGGGGAAACCGCCGAGCTATGCAAATGGACTGTGGACTTGTCCTCACTTCCCACATTTCAGCAAAATACCACAGCCCCACAGCCCGGTGGGTTTTATACCGGTGAGAAAGCAGAGTATTTTCGGTAAATTTGACTGATTTTTTGCCAGAATTTGAGCTCGGGCTGGAGTTGGACAGTGCCGAAGTTCGTGGAATTTTGCTATACAATAACCAAGAATGGGGAAGGTTCGCTAGTTCTGCCTCCTTTATCTTAACCGCCACTGATTTGTGGACGTAGGGTGACCTTTGATTTTATTGGTTAAGAGTGCTTACAGTAATATGGTATTTGTTACAATGATATATGGATTACATTGTAGATAGCGGCTTATGAGCCGCAAGGCCACGGAGTCAATTGATCTAATGATAATTATCGTCGCAGGTTCAGTCGGGTTCAGTATGCCTATTGAGGCCCGATACTACAGCTAAAAAAATATGTAACGGCAAATTGGTCAAGGACAAACTCGCGGAGAATCAAGTCGGCGGCTTCGGCTTTCAATTTCAATTAACCACACCCCTGTGCCTGTTGGGAGTTTCCCTCCAGATATCCGGCGCATGCCGAGATTGCATAACTCCGGCAGACTCCGATCGTATAGTGATCGATCGGGGAGCGTCATCTACATCACACCAACTTATAAAGCGCAAAAAAAGTTTAAAGGTGAAGTGCTATCACGCTCTGCTATGTCGCAGCTGAACATGCTCCCCAGCGAGATATCCCTGCAAAATCTCTATCACCTGCTTCGGCCCATTACTGTCTCTCCTACTTCCCCAAAGGCCAAATTCACCAATTGGGCGCGCACTTATCATGCTACGCCTCTCGCTGTCTTTGAGCCAGAAAATGATTTCCAGTGCGAGCTTGTCCTCGAACTCGCTCGACGCGAAGGTAAAGTAGTTAGGGCTGTCGGCGACGGTCATAGCCCAAGTGACCTTGCTTGCACCAATGAATTCATGTTGCGAACCGGCAAATTAAATAGGTTGCTTGAGGTACGTATTTAACCTTTCCATGTTTGGTCTTATTTAATAAGACCGGCTTTTGACCTGGGCGATAACGTTACCTACAGATCAACGTCGAGAAGCGATATGTTATTGCCCAATCTGGGATCACGCTTCATGACCTTCACGCGGAGCTTGCTAAGAGGAATCTTGCCATGATGAATATTGGATCGATATCTGACCAGACTCTGGCGGGTGTTGTCACCACTGCTACCCATGGCACAGGCATTGCGTACGGAGTAATATCCACCCACGTAATGGCGTTGAACATGCTCTTAGCAGATGGCCAGCGTGTTTCATGTAGTCGACACGAACAACCCGATTTATTTTACGCCTCTCTTTGCGGACTCGGAGCCACAGGCCTAATTTTAAGCATCCAACTAGAGATCGAGCCCATTTTTCGACTCGAAGAACTTCAAGAGTCATTACCGTTCGAGGAAATGATGCAAAATTTTGACGAGCTTGTTCATTCAGCTCAGCACGTACGTTTCTGGTGGTTTCCTGTAACAAATATCGTGCGCTGTAGTTATTTTGATCGTACGCAAGACGTATGTTGTCCTTTTGTTAAAATCATTACATGTAGGCACTGACTTTCCCCTTCATCTCAGCCTAAACACCCTGTCAGAACTTGGTGGCTTCACAGGTTTTTCGGGTATCATGTCACCCAACTTCTTTTGTTTGCTGCAAGATATTTTTTATTTCTTAATGAATGGGTTGCACGATATACTTGCTGGCTTGTTGGCGCCCGAACACTTGGTGTCAATGATAGCCCTTCGATATTCAACATCGACTGTAAAGTACGTGCATAACGATACTGCGCAACATTTCTCTCATCCCCATAATTAGTATCTTCAGTATACAACGGAATGGGCAATTCCGTATCAGAATTCAAGAGCCTGTCTTCGGGATATTCGAGCGTGGCTGGAACAAGAAAGCACAGACCCAAAGGGAATTAGACCTCATGCACCTGTGGAGGTCCGTTTCTCCGCCCCGGATGACATCTGGTTGAGTCCAAGTAACGGTCGGCAAACATGTTGGCTCGGCATCGTGCAATATAAGTTTGTGTAATCATTTGGTCTTACGCTCGCCGATCTAATCCTTATCCAAGGCCATACGGGTTCAGTGTACCTTATCGCAAGTACTTCGAGGGGTGTGAACGAATTATGTCTCGATATCAAGGTCGCCCACATTGGGCCAAGGCACATCGTCTACAACCAGACGACTTACGGAGGTTATATCCTCGATTTGACGATTTTATCCGCGTGTTGCAACAATACGATCCTCATGGTATGTTTCGCAACGAATACATTCAACGACATATTCTGGGAAGGCCGATCAGCGAAAGAATTTTCAAGTTACGCTCAACATAACAATGCATATACACCGTGACAAACACAAGAGTACTAGTTCTTACTTTATTCTCCTCATAACTACACTTGTAAAGATAGCAGATTATTCTACACCGCTTAGCTCTATATAGATAGTACAACTTAGCTTATACACGTAACCTAAAGACCTAACTGCTCCTTTATAGACTCTCGCACGATTCTCTCGTATTCCGCTCGATTGTCGCGGTATAATTTGCAGCAGTCAATGTTTGCACCACTTTCCAGGTTCGGTTCTTCGTTTATGTTCTGGCGGATCAGTCATGCAGTCATCGGATGTAAATTCGTTCCACTTACCTGCCAACATCGATATCACGCTAAGGATAACCTTTTCAACACTTTGGACCGGACTCCACCGCTCTGATGCTTGTTCATACATGGTTGGGTCGTCTCCAGGTGTGTGCAGTATCGAGATGCACACATTCCCATCAGCATATACTAGATATGCTGTCAGCACCAGGCAAGGACCATAGTGTGCTGTCTTACTATTTGGATGGAACAGTGGCGGCTCGAATTTCATCTTGAAAGGGGATAGCGGGTAGTCAGACGGCTGGTCGCAGGTCAAAATGACAGGTGTATCAAAAATGCCGAGAAACACCAACGAATGTCAGCTTGGCTGCAAATACGCCGCCTTCCTGAAGGGAAACAAGATATTGGTGTGACCTCCGTTGCCACAATGGTCGATCAACAGCTTACAAACGGTGTATCTTTAGGTCCACAAATGAGCGCCTCCCAAGTGAAGAAATCAGATTCGGAGATTGGCCCTTGCGAATTGAAGACAATGTTCCTTTGAATACAGTACATGGAGGAAGTAATCATGAAACACACCAGCCGTAAACATTCCGTCGGGTGAACCTGCCAGTGACAAATAATTGTTAAACAGCAGTATCTCGATGCAGGGCGTCACTACAATCCATACCGCCAGATGTCAGTTGCTTGTACTCCGTCATCAGTCGTCGCAGAGCTGTAGCGCTGTTGGAACCTCTGGCAGCCATTGCTACTTTGAGTTGGACTTTGAACGGAAATGTAGAGACGAGTCCTGAGTTCAAGATCACATGATCACCACACAAATTATTATGCTAATAATACTTGAACATTTGCAATTGACAAGGCCTCCTCCATAAATTCTTCCAGGGTCCTTCCTGGGAAAACTTTAAACGCCAAGAACATATTCTCTTGGTATTCTCTCATGATCGGGGTCCGATGAGTCGGACAGTCCACGCATTACAGTATCTTTTGCTCGCTCCGTTTTATTCCAGGACCTGTCCGGACCTTTTTAAATCCTAGCGCCTGAAATATTTATCTGACGCCCTGACGAATACCACAAGTTTTGTCGCTGAAAGGCAGTAGGCCTGTTAGGCATCGTCAAGGACCAAACGGGGTACGACATTCATGGCCATCAGCTGGGAACCAATGTCATTCGCGACGTCCCAAAGCAAGCAATTAAAACGCACCTCCTGGAACAGTAACTTAGCAGCATAAGGGATGGTCAACTGCGCCATCTTTTTAGAGCTCTTGCAGTAGGTGCACCAGCCGTTATAACCCATGAGTCCACATTCCTCGCAGGCATTTACCTCAAATTTGTCGGATGAGATCATGAGACGCTCAAGCAGTAGTTGGGTCGCCCCATATCCAATCAAGCAGTCTCTCTCCATCTCGCCTAACCGTAAGCCACCTTCCCGAGATCGGCCTTCAGTAGGCTGGCGCGTTAAAGTCGCACGAGGCCCTCTAGAGATCAGGCCTCAACAGCATTTTCAGACATTCCAATGGGGAACTTGCCTAGCCCGCGCGTGCATTTTGTCCATCACCATGTGTTCTAGACAAAAAATCAACCAAGGTTTTACACAGCGTTGGGAGTGGGGGCCTTACTTAGTTTCTGGTGATATCGTCAGCGGAAAGAGATGCGCCACGGCTAAAATACCTTACCTGGTAGTAAATGGGACCAAAATAAACATAGGCCTCCAAAGGCTCGCCCGTAATTCCGCTGGTCAGCATATCCTTTCCTGCATAACTAAATCCATGCTCAATCAAGATACGACTCATGTCTTCTACCTGACAAGAAAGATCGACAACTTGGACTTGATGAATCAGATTCTACACTTACTTTCGAACCGCCAAACGCCGTACCATACTGGAGTTTGCCGCTGAGGACGCCTGCCTAGTATTCTGTCTAGGAACGAAAGCCAGATATCTCACGAGGTAAAGACATACCTTACCAGCTAACAGCTCTATCATCTTCCCCACGGTCATACGGGAAGGAAACCCATGCGGATTCATGATGGTGTCTATAAACGTAAATCAACAATCCAGACTTACAATTGTTTGGGGTAATTACCGGGATTAATGCCTTGGTCGTTAAAGGGCATATCTTCTTGGTTCACAATAAGCCCACATACACCCTTTTGTCCGTGCCTTGACGAAAACTTGTCACCAAGTTCTGGCCTCCGTGTTTGACGGATCAGGACCTTTATCAGCGTCTGGTCATTCTCTGTGTCACTGATCATAACTTTGTCAATGTTCCCGGCGACAGGTGACTTGTAGGTCATAGGCGTGTTCTTGTATGGAACAGACGCTGCTTGGCCTGTGAAACTATTGTCCGTGGCATTGGTTGGCGATTGCTTGTTAATATAGATGTCGCCAGGATCCACTCGCTCGCCGACACCAGCCAAACCATCCATTTGAATGATGTCATATTTTTTGGCAATCTGGCCGTTTTCGTCGAGAGGCGCATCGGCAAGACGATCGAACCTGGAAAGATCAAAATCAATAAAACGGCACACATTCACTTGGATAGTTTGTCAACCCACGTGCCGTTGGGATATTTTCGGATGAGAGTAGCATTTTTTCGTAGTACTTGACATCTTCCATATCCACGGTCGAGGCTCGCCTAAAATAGGGTTAAGCTTCCCGCGGTTGTCTACAAAGAGCACTCACCTTGTTCAGGATTAGTGCATCTTCAATATCATAGCCGGAGAAACTCATGACGGCAACAGTCGCATTTTGTCCAGCCGGAAGCCGGTCATACCCGACAAGTTCAATGGTTTTCGTTTTAACCATAGGTTGTTGTGGGTATACCATGAGGTATAGAAGGGTATCAATACGGTTGAGCTGATTATAAGCAATGGCCCCGATTGCTTGTTTCCCCATGGCACATTGGTAGGTATTTCGGGGTGACTGGTTGTGGTGAGGGTAAGGAATAAGGCCGGCTACGGCCCCGAGCAGCGTGAATGGCTCAATCTCCAGATGGGTGGTGGTAGGGACGATGTCAGATTCGTAAAGCGCAATATGTGTGTCATTCTCTTCATTGACATCGAGATACTCCACCAGGCCTTTCCGAAGGAAGTCGTCGAAAGTGACTGTGCTTTTCTTCAGAAGCTGTGGATTACCAGTTGGTTAGTGATTTCAATCCGGGTTTCCAAGGGAATCCAATCGCACTGAGATATGCTCCGAGGTAACTCTCGGTCTTCCACCTTCCACTATGATCATTGGGCGGCAGATCCGACCGCCGTCACTGGCAATATGAACAGCGCGATGATGATTGTTTATGTAAATACTAACGAACTCGCTGATGCGTCGTGCCCTCCGAAGCTTTCGGAATTGTGCCACGAAGCGTAGAGGATACCGAGTAAGGCCAATAATGGTCCCGTTTACATTAACCACGAAGGTATGGGGTCCGTATATCTCCGTTCCTGTGGCGAGACTGATATCTAGAAGATTATGGAGGTTTTGATAAACTGTACAAGAACACAGTAGCTTGCATACCTTCTACACCCAACATAAACGCGAGGCGTATGATTGGTTCTTCTTCAACATCTGTCGTAATGTGAGTCATTAGTGCCAGATTTTTTACCAGTCCACAAGCTTCGCCTTCGGGTGTGTCACTTGGACAGAGAACACCCCACTGACTTGGTTGCAAGGCACGCGGACCGCTCACTTTCCTCGTCTTCTCGAATTGGGACGATATACGAGTCATCATGCCCAGTGCAGAAATAAAACTGAGGCGACTAAGGACATGAGTCACACCCGCACGCTCCATCTTGAACCGTTTCAAGGACCAATTCCCTGTGGAAATAGCACGCACGAATCCAGCAGTCAGGTGGTCGCCCTGGAACTGCATAGTGTTAAATGCGTCGAACTCGCTTGTTCGTGAAGGCTTTTTGAGGATTTTATCTATAGCCGATTTCAAATTGGTATTGTAGGTCTTGAAAAGATCTTCAAATAGTAGAGCAAGCAGTTGACCTGCGCTAAAGAACCGTTAAAGATCATAATATAAGAGGTAACGGATGGCTATACAGTTCCAGCCGTTTATTTCCGACGTAATCACGATCGTCGACCATCTTTTCATCATCTAGTGCCATAAGCACTCGGCGTGTCATTGTGGCAACAAAGATTGCCTTGGAACGGAAATCGAGGCGGTTTACCGGAACATGGGCAAGAACAATGGTTGCGAGCGCTTCCAGAGCCTCTTCCCATGCTGGACGTCGAGGACCTAACACTCGTCGGTTAATCTTGACCCGTTTTCCGATGTATTCTAATGCTTGGTGTCGAGTGAAAATGCCCAGCTTGGCTGCTTCTTCTAGACTCGCCGAAAATGCGTTCTTATAAGCCTCTGTATTCCCCGCAGTGAGCAGAAGAATCTCCTTATCGGATTGAATCCCAAGAGCCTTGAGGGCAATTGCAATTGGGATGTCTTCATGAGTGCAGTTGTGTCGGAGGTAAATTTTTCCCTTCTTTGTCAAAACGTACGTTTTAGATTTGAGGCCCCCATGAGTAGAACTAGTATATCAAAGACATAAAAGAGTTATCGGCAAAGATAGGTTAGCCTGACGTACGATGTACACGACGCCTGGACGATGCCCTTTACATGGTCGGTCTCAACAATGATACGATTCTTGCTTAGCTGTTCTTGGACTAGAATGACTTTCTCGGTTCCCTTCACCACGAAGTACCCACCAGGATCGAGAGGGCATTCAATCATCCGAGCCAGCTGAGCTTCGGTTCGGCCCGTCAATACACATTTGTTACTTCGCAGCATAATGGGGAGACGTCCGATATTGACGTTTCTCTGAACAATGCTCTTCCCTCGGGTGTACTGGATGGTAACGGTGATTGGTGCAGCATATGTTATATCACGAAGTCGGCACTCGTTTGGCGTCACTTTCTTGTCTATGGCCGTCATATCATTTCGATCGGGAAAACCGACATTGATGTCCGTATACTTGAGCCAAAATCGAGGATCTACGTCGGAGGTGACTTTGTTGTTGGCCTTCACGATGTTCTTAATGTCCACTTCGACAAAGTAGTTGAACGAATCAATATGCTGCTTTACGAGACCCTTTACTTTCAAAAAGGCTGGTAGAAGGAGCCATTTGTCCTTGTATATAAAAAATGAACACTGGAAAACAAAGGAGGAAGCAGGGGTAAACACACTTCAACGCTTTTGATAGGGTCTGTAAGCCCTAACCCACGCCAACTTATCTTGTTGAGTGCCTCCCATTCATTCTCATCTTCATCCATGGCGAACCTGTGGAGAGCAACTTGTGGAGGAGATGAATCTGAGAGTTTATCTACTTAGCACGTGGTTAAGACCTCCCATCACATGATTTAATATCGTCAACGCGTCCATGGTGAGATTGCCGTGTCATGGGAGGAAGAGCTGTAATTGGATGGGGCATTCAGATACAAACAAACCATGGCCAAGAAAATATAAGAAAATGACTGCTTCAACGTCTTCAATCAGAGCTTTTTCTAGGAGAAAACTTCTTGTTTCATTGATTGACTAGATCATGGTTATTCATGGAATTGTCGGAATACTGCTTCAGGTGATGGGCTAAGAATTCGACAACCGGCGTGATTTCGACCCCTGCAAGTTGACACATATATGTAGTAAACTTCAAGATTAATATTGCTTGCAGGTGATAAGTTCAAGCTCTAAACATAACTGGATTTCTCGCTTGTATACGCTGCAAGCTTTACCTGTATACACGTTAGAAGACCGTTATTCGTCGAAGCATGGAACTTCTAAAGTTAATGATGTTGCTGTGCCTGTCACGTGGAAAAGACTATATAAGGAGTGAGCACACTCTCAGTGTCACCCGCTTCCAAGACCATCCTTAGCATCAGACTCCGACATCGCGATACATCTATTGGCCATAATGTCGAAACCTGGAGCAGGGACACAATCCAACTCGCTACTTCTTCGTCGACAGCTCGTTGAACTAACGAAGCATCCGGTAGAAGGATTTTCAGCAGGTGGATGTCTCTGTATCAATGATCTTCTGACTGATCCTGATCCACTCAAAATATAAGGTCTCGTCGACGATGACAATTTGTATGAATGGGAGATCTTGATTATCGGGTACGTGCAACATGATCCAATTGAAACTGTTAACACTCAACGGCCTGGCTAGCCCTTCTGACACATTGTAGTATGTTGCGTGCGCGATCACTGAATAACGGTGTTTGATCCTTTGTAGTGAAGGAGGATTCTTTAAAGCCCGATTGAGCTTCCCACCAGAATACCCTCTGTTGCCGCCAAAAATGCGCTTCATAACGCCAATGTGGCACCCCAATAGTGCGTTCTTTGTTTAGTGTTCTCAAATTTATTTCAAACGCATGTACAGTTTACCTTGACGGTGTCGTCTGTGTGTCAATCCTGGTGAGCCATAATTTACGAGACTTGGTGTTTTTGTTTACAGCTTCTTTACTATAAAGCATCCACCCGAAGATGACCAGTATGGCTACGAAGATGCAGGAGAGCGATGGCTGCCGGTGCATACCGTGGAATCAATTGTAAGACAGGTGACTCTACAAGGTGTTCGGCATGCTGACTTTGCAATTATCATAGCTTATCAGCGTAATTTCTTTGTTATCGTCCGACATACCAAATCTTGACAGTCCTGCCAACGTCGATGCAGCCAAGGAAGTTCGAACAGATCTTGAGGGTGAAACACAATCCGACTCTATAACTACCCCTTCTCACTGCATATTTTTGTAGGCTACAAGAAGAAAGTACGACGCTTGGTACGCAGAAGTGCCGAGGAATAATCTTAGCGTCCTTTTCGTCCTCCTAGTTGGTCCTGATGCTGCAGCATTTTTGGATTCTTCCCTTCTACACATCGTAGCATGTTTCCATACGCATATTTTTCGCCCTCATGTTTTACTACTTTGCTATAGCAAATCTCAATCTCCCTTCGGGATCGGCAATCGGGCCATCCTAAACAGGCTGACTTGTCACGTGCCTCACGCGCTTGCCTCCACCACTCAACTCGACTGCCAGTTGCCAGTCAACTTTGTATTGCAACTTATAGTTTGTTGTACTCTCATTTGCATGTTGTATAATGGCTAAGCCTGAGAAGGTCTCCGCGTATTCCAAACGTATGTCACTCCTTCAAGTTCTCGCTTGCTCCGGCTACTGACTTGCTGCATTTAGGTAACACCACCTCCATCCCAGCCCCTCTAGGTTTGTGAAATCTTATCTCATACCAAGATCCTTCAACTTCGCGTTCACAGAGGTTGACTCCGACTCGGACTTCGCTCCAGGAGCTTATGTTCCGGAGCCCAAGAAGCGTAAAAGGATTAAACTTGCTACTCCAGCATTCCAGAGAAAAGGCCCCAAGCGAAGCAACGTTTTAGCTAATATAGACAGCTATTCTGCTAAGTCTACGCGAAGTACGTTTTAATATAACAGAGTCATACGATCGGCTCACTCTGCACCAGCGGATGGACCTAATCCACTGTTGGAATACTTTGGTACGAAATTCTCTGATCAATATCCTATTATTATGTTGATGGGGCTCGTGATAGCTCGAGATCTTGACCTTCATTCCGCATCTGAAGATGATCATGAGCCAGAAATCATGTACGAAGACGAGCAGTCAGACGAAGACGAGCGACGAGAACCAGAATCACCTGTTGTCCTGAAGACAATGGTTGGTTTCGTTCGACACGCTGGCTCCAGGAAGAATTTTTCTTCGCCGACATCGGAAATAATGCCTGCCAATGGTTCGGCCACAGGTAATCACAGCCGCTGTCTGCTGTGGGGTAAGGCGCGTTTAACTGTGAATGTTCACAGAATCCGACTCCGATGCGGAAGGGGATTTTCCCAAGAAAGCACGATCATCGCAATATAAGCGGTATCCCAACAAGCGGCGAAGGCTCGAAAATCGTTGAGTTGTTTTCAACCTTTGTGATAATCATCAATTTAACAATGCAAATTTAATCAGCCGACGTAGACTCTGTGACAGAATCCGAATCAGAGACGGAAGACTTGAGGCCTAAAACGAGTGAGTTATTTATACATGCCTTACCGAATTCTCACATAACCCCTTCAGCGGTGGCCATGCCCCATAGAAAGGGCAGTTCTCCTAGTTCAACGGAATCTGAGACAGAATCCGATTCAGAAATTGATACGCCAGCAAATCCGGTACTTGTTCGGATCTTTCTACCATTCGTGTTTTTTCTTATCCATGCCTCGAGCGCCTTAAACCCCGTCCAGGGTTCCCGCTGGCGTCAGGACAGGCACATCTTGGTCCTTTCGTTCTGGATCGAGACAAGAAGATCATGGTGCCTGCAGCGATCAATACTTATCTTCGCGATTACCAGCG
This sequence comes from Tricholoma sp. MG77, assembly GCA_003314665.1. NCBI lineage: Eukaryota > Fungi > Basidiomycota > Agaricomycetes > Agaricales > Tricholomataceae > Tricholoma > Tricholoma sp. MG77. Next base: position 17,824 of record QMFE01044096.1, on the reverse strand, counting down.
GGATGGTGTCAGGTTCCTTTGGCGGCAGTATACAGAAGGGCGTGGAGGTCTACTTGGTGATGACATGGGTCTAGTGCGTCGCCTATAGTTTATTTGCGCGTTGACCTGAAGTATCTTTGAAACATAGGGTATGTAGGAGCAGCACTCCACCTTTGTCTCTCGAACTCATCGCGATATAGGAAAAACGATCCAAGTCATCTCTTTCTTATCAGCTATCATGCAGAAAGGTGGCGTAGTTACCGACAAACACCGCCGTCGACATCATGTGTCACGATTACAAGACCGCGATGCTTGGAAAGAGAGGAGAGAATTACCTCTGGCAAATGCTAAATGGCCAACATGTCTGATCATTGCACCAAGTACTGTTGTCCATAATTGGCAACGCGAATTCGAGACAGTAGGTATCACCGTTTGAACAACGTGGGGTATACTTGATTGTCAACCTAGTGGGGTTATTTCGAAGTCGGTTTGTACAACGGAAGCCCGAAGGAGCGGGAACCAGTCCTCCATGATTTCAAGATGGGAAGGCTGGACGTTGGTCTGTTCAGTTCGATTTTGTGGTGCTATTGCACGATGTTGACTGTCGTGCATGAACAGTCCTCACAACGTTCGATCTCGCTCGGAGTGACATCGATGTCCTTGACAACCTTCCTTGGACATGTGTTTTCGTGGATGAGGTTCATCGCGTCAAGAACGTCTCTTCGAAAATTAGTCTGGCATACCATCGATTTGAGTGCAACCGTCGATTCGGACTTACCGGAACCACGATTCAGAACTCCTACAAAGAAATGTGGACGATTCTAGACTGGACAAATCCAGGACGTCTCGGAACATCCCGTCAATGGCAGGGATTTATAGTAAAACCACTCACAGCAGGGCAATCGGCTGGCGCCACGGAGGAGGAGCGCGCAAAGGCTCTTGTGAAGTTTCCTGTGTGGTCCAGGTTATATGCATCTTACTAACGTTTTACAGGTTGTGGCACTCGTACTGAGGGATAAGTTACTTCCACAATTCTTCCTTCGAAGGTAAGATCGAAACCTGATATTAGAACCATTGTTACATCTGCGTTTCGAAAGGACGAAGGACATCATTCGCAATCAGGCATGGCGGGTCTTCTAATTCTCTTGTGGTTGGTTCTTACACTCTACGTAGCTTCCAGAGAAAACCGATCAAGTCGTATTCTGTCCTTTGACATCGAAGCAGATAGCAGCCTACAAGCACTTACTTGAGATGGAACCAGTGCAAAATTTGATACACAAGGACCATCCCTGTCCATGCGGTTCTGGGAGGATGTATGTTCCTGTTGTATTGATGAATCCCACATTCTGACTCTCTTCTTCAGTCGTAAGACTTGCTGTCACCCTTTCGTCGCTGGTGATGTTTTCAAGTACATGTCTATACTGATCAAGCTCTCAAATCACCTTGGACTGATTCTGCCATGTCCGCCATCGTCCTCCATATCCTGTTTTGTTTTCACGACTGATATCCTGATCCAGCACCGGATGATAGTGCAGAGCAGGTTCGTTGCTGATACCTATCTGTTGCTATGACTGGAATATTTATTACGACACCAGACCGCAAGACATCGAGCACTTGCAACGTTTGCCTTTCCAGATGGCGATGTCCCAAAATACGGCACAGCAATGATGCAGCCTCAGTTTTGTGGCAAATGGGCGGTGAGTGCCGTGCTTCATGTTTTTTGTCGTTGTCTCCCTGAGCCCCTCGACCACGCTAGGTTTTAGAGCTATTATTGAAGGAGTGGTGGAAAGACCCCACGAATAAAGTCCTAATATTTACGAAATCTGTGAAGCTCCTTGTAATGCTTGAATTCCATCTTAATACACGAGGTCAGTGTCATTCAAGACTAGACTATTTCTGTGTTCATAGTCTCCCTACGTATAGGTTACGGGTTCCTCAAATTAGATGGTGGAACTAAGCAGGCAGATCGTGCGTTCACAAGGGCTCCATCTATCTTTCTTTTAATTACGCTTCCTTTGTGGCGTGCAGGCATGCCAATGATCGACAAATTCCACACAGACCCAGACGTTTTCGTATTTCTTATCTCGACTCTCGCTGGTGGTACAGGACTCAACCTCACAGGTACATATCACCAGCTCACAATTCAGGACACAGAAAATACTAATCTATCTGTTCTCAGGCGCGAATAAGGTAGTCATTTTTGGTCAGATTCTGTTTCCCCTTTAAGAGTGAAGTCTAATTGCTTTTTTCATCAGATCCTAATTGGAGTAAGATGTTTTTTGAAGATTGCGTCAGGTACAGTACTAATCGAGAATCATCTTAGACCCCGCACATGATCTACAGGCCATGGACCGGTAGTATATTTTCTACTCATCATTCTCACCAACTCTGACCCTGACTGCAGAGCCTTCCGCTTTGGTCAGACTCGTGATGTCGCAGTCTATCGGTTGCTAGGCGCGGGCTCTGTTGAGGAACTGATATATGCTCGTCAGATCTATAAGCAGCAGCAGATGGCAATTGCGTATGAAGCCAGCATACAGACAAGGTAAAAGGTCAGAGATGCGGTCTTCCAGCTGCTGACTTATTGTAAAAAAGATATTTTGAGGGTATTCAGGGCGATACGGGAAAGAAAGGCGAACTCTTTGGAATCGAGAATATTTTCAAATTGCACGAAGACAAGCTTGCAACAAAGATGGCGGTATGGATGACCTTCGAGGCTTAGGCCATTGGTGACGTTTCCGTATTGATAGATTGAGAAAGCGAACCTGGCGGAGCTTGACTGGGCGCTTGCAAACATGGGTGGCTCTAAATCGAGGAAAAGCAGGAGTCTGGGAGAAGACTGGGTTGCCGAAGCTGAGGCAAAGGGCCAGAAGGACAAGGAGGATGTCAGTTTATTGTCGTGCAGCACCCATGAACGAAAGACTCATAAATTCTTTCAACAGAGCAGTTTACGAGGCCTTGGAGCCTTGCTATTTGACGATGGTAAATATGTATTTCCTTTGGTCCGATTTCCTGAGACTGAGCGATGATTGCGTGATAGCTCCCCCACCTGCCGAGTCTCGAGAACAAGATCTGATACAGAAGACGTTGAATGCTGTTGGCGTCATGTACAGCCACCACAACGACGAAATCCTGGTGCCTAGCCGTATAGAAGAAGAACGGACTAAGAAGATGCTGGTTTGCGTTGTTTCTGGATCCTAAGATCGGCTGCTTATGAACCGCAGAAAACGCGAATGTCAAAGCCCTCATCGGCACCCCAAGGTTCGGTGCCTGCCCAATGGCCACCTAAACGGAGACACCACAAACCCGCCTTGACTCCTGAACAACAGTATGTGATCCGTGATTACCTGTGATTGCCCGGTTGTCATCCGGCTCTTGCAGATTAGCTTCGCGGCACCAGGCACTCATTGAACTTGGGATGGTTAACAGACCAAGTGATGTCCCAACGTTTGCACGCGATTTGTGAGCTGCCTTACCCTGTGCAAGAATGAATCCATGTACTTATGTAGCAATGCAGTGCCCGGCAACCACCAGAAATGCAGAAAGAGATCCTGGCCGAGCTGGACAAATGGGTAAAGATGCAGACTGCCGAGGCGGATTCCGATTGATATAACATAACACTGCTCTGCACCCAGGTAGGTGCTGTGCAGGATTACCTCCATTTGTTCTTAGCTTACGGTTTCGTTGCACACCGGCCTTTATCCTTCAAGGAATTGTATAGGTACACGCTGGCTATATTTTTGGCAAAACTTTTGCCACTTTATAATTAATTACCATTACTCGTTATGCGCGGTGATGTGCATGTTGAGTTTCGAGTCATGCAAATCTACACGTCTACCGTGATATGCTGTAAAATACATAGTGATTTTGCTACGAGGTGCAAAAGAAAAAGTGTCGGCTTTACAAGACGGGGATTAGAATATTAGACCCCGACACACACATTTATCCCGCTACATTCTAATGACTTACAGCCGAACTACACAACCAAATATGTGTTTCACTATCGGCTACTAGTATCGGTGATCCTGCTCAGTTCGATGAAGGTTGAATGTGAGAAGGACAGTGAGCCACAAGATAACAGGTCTAAATTATGATCATGATGGGTGTGTCTCAGGCAAGGCGGTTCCGTGTGTGCTGGGTACTACAAATTAGTAGTACGTGACAGAGCAGACTGATTCAAGTTTTGAATGCGGAGCCACCACATGGCGTCGCCTCTGAACTCGAGCGACGTTCAAACTATTGCCGTGATCTGTGAATCGTTGCTTGTCGGCCTGTACTGGCCAATTGGTTATCCATTCTGTTGCCCTCCACCCAAGTGATTTTTTCAGGCGTATATGCAGCTCTTGTAGTGCCAGTGGTCGTTGCCCATATCTTGACGTAAGTGAGTTTACTTCCAAATTTTGAAATGCTTGTGGCGTAGCACTGGCTATCGTTCCATATCGTTGACGCATAAACTTTTGTTTTAGCGCGTCTACTATAGCGATGTTCCTCATCTCTGTAGTCCATCTGGGATTAGTTATGCAACAGGCGAGCGTGGTTCATCTACCGGAGTAAATTATAAAGCACAAATTATAATTTTCGGTGCTCCAGCTATGTCTGATATGACCTTCAAGCTCATCTTTTACAACTACAAACCAGAATATCAATAAATTATGTGCACTGAAATAAGATGAAATTAGCGGCACCAAGTCGCTGCAAATAATTATCCCAGTGGCTTCACGAGGGGACTCGACTGTCCATCCGTCACGGTAGTCCGAAAAGCGGAGGGACGAGAGGGGAAGTGGGCTGGCAGTTTCTGTGTTGAAATCTTGCAAAGTAAGCGAGCCCAAGTCTTTCTTGCACCATTGCACACTAGGGGTTAAGGAAATTAGAACGGAATGCATTGCTATACCCAGTGATTCAACTTTCGGTATAATTGTCCCAAATGATACACAAGAATTCGGGGGAACAAAAGTATGAGCGTAGCTATAGCATAGTTTGTTGCTACAGTAATTTGACGCGCATTTCCGGCGGGTTGGAAGGGTAATACTAATAATGCTGGATGTTATAGGCTTTTCCAACATCGGGATGTCATCTTCAAGCGATGATAGAGAAAGCGACTCTACATCTTCCGTAACAAAAGACCAAATATCTCTAGAGATTCCGGGGAAAGGAAACGACGCAGACTCGGATGGCCACAAAACATCAAAAGCCATCGATAACTTCGGATCAGGGACGAAGGCAAAGGAATCACAATTCGTTCTCAGATTCCTTGTCCTTCACGTCACCTATGTTCGTCAAACATCTGGGCCCAAAATATCGTCAACCCTCTTCCAAGTCCGGACCTCATGCCGACTCGGAAGTTCCTCAGAGCTCGAACCTGCGGGGGTAAGGTGTGACACTGTAGAACAACGTCGCTGTTCAAACTGACGGGGAGTATGCCCCGTTTCTGCAACCAAACACATAAGTCCGACAGAATAATCGTTAAATTAAAGGACTTACACACAAGAACAATCCGGGATCTCGCCTACCAGAGCCTATCAGTCAGTTTCAATTAATAAGTTAGCAGCCACATATGCCATTCCCCGCGGGAAATCTCCATCCACGATTGCCCTGGTGACGACCCATAACCGCAAAAAGCTGGGTGGATTCGCCGAATCGGAGTGCTGTGCCCAAACAATCAGTCAGCAAAAAAACTGTCAATGTTGGAAGTATGATGAACATTAACATTGTCTGCTGGTGGTAAAGCACAATTTGGTGCATGTTGGCGGTGGTCCGTAGTATGGAGGCAAGCTAGACCAACGAGGGTTGAACAGGGTTGAACGTTGAACTTTGGTGAGAACTGGACGAATGATTATGAAAAGACCTCCGACTCGGAAAACGCGCCGCGGCTCATCACCATCATAGTAGATGCATCAAAATTCCGCTGCCTTCCCTTCCCTTAGAACAATGGATCGCCGTGTTGAAACGAGCAAGCTGAGCACACAAAGCACTCTCTGGCATTAGGTGGCGACCGAAGTTATTATTCTAGCGTGTTGGAATACGCAGGCTCGTATTATTACTCCCGGGTCTGGTCCGACACAACTCGCGACAACGATGGTTTTGTTTCTTACATCCTCGTAAGAATTGAAATATTGAAACGCAGTGACACGTCGGAAGAATGGTTCAAGTTGCTCGCTTGGCCCAGAGTGTATCTGAGTCTCAGAGTTTGATAAGTTCCATAATTCAGCCTGAGACGCAGCGACAAATAATTTATCCCTTCACATCATGATAGATATTCCGCCTCCAGGCTCCTCCAGGTCATTTCCTATATACTTTGCCCCTCACTTCCACTACCATAAGTTGAAAAAGAGGTATGCCTTGAATTCATGGCCGGGAGATACTTCCATCTTACCTCACCGTGACAGGCTATATATATCACTTTCACGTCTCAGTGGAAGTAACTTACTGGTTTGAATTGGAATCAATTGTGACCACAGAATGCTAGTGGGTGGCACCGACCAGAACGATCCTTTTGCAGTCTTTGTTACACCCCCACCGAATGAGACTGCAGAGGAACGGTATTTGAGGGAGAGGTTGGAGACTGAGGCTCAGCGGGAGAACGACCGAATCGACTATGAAATCAAGATGGAAAAGGCTGCGGCAAAGAAACAACAGAAGCATTTTGTAAAGGTGCTGTTACTAGGCCAGTCCGAGAGCGGAAAATCAACAACTTTGAAGAGTTGGTTCACTACACTCTCTTCACTGAGTCTTGTTCAAGCCCTCTTCTCCACCTTAGATTTCCGCATGAAATACGCCAGTGTAGATTGGAAGCAAGAGCGTGCCTCTTGGCGAGCCGTCATCCACCTCAACCTCATTCGATCTGTAATCATCATCCTCCAGACACTGGAAGCCGAGATGCTCAATGACCCGATTTCCAGTTCTGACCACTTGTCCGTGAGTACGGAAGCCGTACTCCGCCACCCATTAGGCACCACCGCCACCCACAATGTAGCCACTCGAGAACAGCCCCCAGTTCTGCTGACCAACAAGCATCAGCTACTGAAGCTACGCCTGAGCCCGTTGCAGCGTGTCGAGGTAGACCTGAAGCGACGCCTTGGCGCGGGCACGGAAGAAGATAAGGGCAGTGCTGGCGCTAGTGTACTTTCTGATAGTACACGTTCGTTAAATCGACGAAAGGAATTCAGAGTAAGAGCATGGAAGGACGCGTTGGGCCATTTAGTGAAGCATAAAGGTCGGTTAGAAGGGCAGAAGGGAGAGATGCGCCAGCAGTCGGACGATGCGACGGAGGTGATTACGAGCTGTAAGGAGGATATGAAGGCCCTGTGGATGGACGAGGTGGTTCGAAGGGTTTTAGCGAAGAGGATTATGAAGGTGGAGGACTCCGCTGGATTGTGAATTGGCTTGTTCCCCTTCTCCCTGCCACGCCGAGTACTCCTATTCTTTCATCCAGCTTCCTTAACGACCTCGACCGCATTGCCACCCGGACGTACGAGCCCTCGGATGACGATATCGTCCGCGCTCGTCTGCGTACCATTGGTGTGCAAGAATACAGAATACAGGTGGGATCAGAGTCCAGCAATAATAACTTGGGAAACAGTGTGTATTACTATTGATGATGTTCTTTAACATTCGTATTCATGGTACCATGATGTAGATGCTGGTCGGACGAACACTTTTGGGCACGAGTGGATCATGTACGATGTTGGTGGGTCAAGGACCCTAGTACGTCGCTTCACAGTGTATTCCATTGCATGTTACACTGACCGCACGCCATTACAGCGTCATGCATGGCCTCCATACTTCGAGGGCGTCAACACCATTATCTTCCGTACGAACGCACTTTTCGTCATCGCTTCTTGTATCCATCTAATAACCCTTCACAGTTGCCCGTGACTATCTCTTTATGCTGACCTTTACACCCGATGAGCTAACCTGCCTCCCAGCTATATCTTGCTTTGACGAGCGTCTCCTCGAAGATCCCACGGTCAATCGCCTCGAGGATTCCTTCCTCCTCTGGCGCGCGGTATGCTCTTCGAAGCTCCTTTCCAAAGCAACCATCATACTATCCCTTAACAAGTGCGACATCCTGCACCGTAAGCTGCGTGCAGGTAAGGAAGTTCCTGCCGAGCTACGGGGATAGGCCGAATGACGCAGTAAATGTTACCAAATGTACGTGTTTCTCTTGAGCCGTAAAATTTGTGGCTTACGGCAATGGAAGATTTGAAGCAGAAGTTTAGAGATGTACTACAACGCCATTCTTCTGGGCACAGGACTCGTTATGTCTATGCTACGTCAGTTATCGTACGTCGTATATCTTACCTCTTACTTCCGAGTTTCGTTCTTAAGTTCAGAATTAAGACACAAAAGCAACGGCTGTCACACTTCACATGGGTAAAATTCTTGCTACTGAGGTAAACCCATTTCATTGCTGAAAATGCTCCAGTTCGAGACAGCATCCTCCGCGAGCATCTCAAGCATGCGGAGTTTCTATGAATCCGAGTTCTCTAACCATCCTCAGCCACCCTCCTGTGCCTCCTTGGTATGTCTACGTTTGGGGATACTGTAGGCCAGGATGGAAGTCTGGTACATACGTTATTCCTGACCACGATTTCGTCAATCTACGCTATGTATTTGTTACTATAATTGACACCTGCGAGCTCCGTCACCTGTTCCGATCTTCAGTCAGTCCTTGTTCAACATCGCATATCAACGGTGACAGGGGCGTTATCACTGGCACTGAGAACCCGCACGAATCACGTATCCCAGATAAAATACAATACATTTGTGAGTCTGGGCGTCGCGATGCTTTGACATATGTGTTAGACATTTATCGCGCTAACGTTTCCCCTCCACTTTGTACATTATCCATCTGTATCATCCACGGTATGACTGGCAAGTTCTTGGGCTTCAGCCTTACGTAAGGCATCTTGCTCAATGGATGACCTCTCAAATCCACCTGCTCCGCGTCAGTTCAATTTTTCTTCTGTTCCCTCATGAAATATCTCACGACGACGTCCAGCGCGTCGCAAACCAGCCGATCTACCAATTATAGAGGATGGCGAGGACGACTTCCCGAATCCTGTCCTACTGGATTCCGAGTCCCCTACTGCTAGTTCCTTGGGTGTCGTTGATGTTCATTCTGGTGGCCCGTTGATTTACGATAATACATGTAAGTTCACCGCCAATTGACCCTTCGGTGAAGCTGACCATGACTTTGGTCAGCTTATACCGATCTCACACCCATACAAGTACATGAACGCAACGAAGTACGCCTCCATCATTCGTGAATGTACTGTAGCAGACGCGTTCAATTGACTTTCTTAGGCAGCGAGACTCGAGAGCATGTCCGATGGCCCACTCATCGATGACATCGCTCCCCTAGATCAACTACGCGCAGAATACATCAATAACGACAACAAGCTCTTTGTCAAACAGATAGACTACCTTTGGCAGCAGGGGTATCAGATTCGGAGGACGAAAGGTGTTTTTTACTTGTCTATGCAAAGGTTTCGACTGAGGCGCTGTGTAGGTGATGGTAGCTGCTTTTATAGATGTGAGGCTTCGAGTTCATGTCGTTGAATCGTGTTAACCCCGAGCAGCTATGGCGTTCGCATACGTTGAACGATTGTTGGAACATCCGGAACGCGTGGTCCGATCGTTGGACACTCTGGAGGCTTTGTTAAGACAGATTGTCTCCAATAATTTGTATCCAGATGCACGGGAATATTACGAACCCCTCCAATCTCTCATCGAATCTATTGAACCTTATTGTGCAACGGGAAGAAAGCTGACTTCCGAACTGCTCTTGCATAAGTTCCAGTCTGAGGGTAATGTTACAAACAGCTCTTGTTGATATCACACGTCTCAATAAAGTTATTCTGCAGATTCAAATTGGATAGTGTTCTTTTTCAGGCTGATAACCGTGTGTTCCGCCACTTAACCTTCACATTTTGATGCTCCATAACGATCGCCTAACACAGTCTGCAAGAATATGTGAAGATCAATCCCTTTGGGGCTTCCTGGATGGTCAAAGTCCATCCGATTTCTGTCAGACACAGATACTACTTCCTGGCATAGAAGCTGGTAAGAAGTGACTCAAATGATCATAACCGCAACCTCTAAATATTCTGTCCAGATCACATCCAAGCAGAAGCCTTGTGTCGTGCGCTAAACGTGAAAACTCAAATAGCAAATTTAGACGGAGAATTCCACGTTGGCGATCCCATCGCATTTACCCTTCTAGGAGAAGGAAATGAGAGTGCTATAACACTTCTTTTTCGGTACGCACTCCGCCATTTATGCGGGTGTTATTAACAACAGTTGTCCACAAGACCTGGTCATTATGATATCCTAATTAAACGTCGGTAAAGCATGAATGACAACAATTTCTTGCTATGGTACTTCATCCCGTGATATGGATGGATAAACTTGTAACACAAGTACCACTGTGAAGTGCGGGTAAACGGCTAATAGTCATAACCGGAATTGAAGAGCAGGTAGAGAATTCTACAGTGGCAGAATAGAACTGCATGGTGAACACCTTCCTATTTTACAGCATTGACAACACCTGGGCTGCACCTGCACTAAAAGAGGGTGTAGCCCACAGGTACACCGGTGGCCCCAGGATGGCACGGCTCGCACATTGTAATGGCATTGATCACCTGCTCAGTGACAGTAGATGTTAGTGTCTCTACGGAAGAGACAGTTGGGTAGTAGTCTCTTGTGTTACCGTGGTTGTCGCCCACTCTGTTATTGTCGTCAGTGATGCAGTCTGACATCTGAAGTCAGGGTAACTGTGACGGTCGTAGGATTACAAGCCGACGGGGAGGTCACAGTAGTTGGGAGTTCCATGTTTTATCAGGGATTGCGGATGTAGCGGGTTCCGAGATGTTAGGAGACATAGCAGGGGAGCTAGTTGGCAGCTCCTGGATCGATGATATGGGTAGCACGGTAGTATTAGTAGTAACATGATCAGTGACTAATGTCGTAGGGGGCTCCGAGATGTTAAAGGATGTAGAGGGTATGGCGAGAACAGATAAGGTCGGAGGAGTAGCTGAGAAATGGGCGAGGTAGGGCTAGTCGGCAGTTCGGGGATCGATAATGTGAGCGCAGTTGTAACGTGGTCAGTAGGTTCCGAGATGTTAGAAGATGCAGAGGGTATGAGGGGGACAGATAAGGTCTGGGGAGAACTGGGAGAGGTAGGTTCAGCTAGTCGGTAGCTCGAGGTCCGGGGATCGATAACATGGGTGGAATAGTTGTAGTATGATCAGTGACTGTGAACTTGAAGGCAGGTCCCCAGATGTGAGAAGCAGAGGATATGACAGGCATAGATAAGGTCGGGGGAGTAGAGATGGAGGAGTTAAGTTCAGGGACTGGGCTAGACAGGAAAGTGATAGGTGGCCCGTGGGGGTTCAGGGATTGATAAAATCGGTGCAGGCTAAGAAGATCATAACTCGATGGATAAGATAAGGAAATGATCCAAGGACATACTAGGCATGTAATTGGGAGGTCATCGCTAAAAGAGGTCAAACGCGGCTCGTCGCCCGTTTGAGTTTGGTTGCACTCAGGCACTGGAAACGCGGTGATAATTGCACACGTTATGATTTTGCAATCCGTTCCACACGGAGCGTACGGCCCACATAGGGGTGAGATTTAAGATCGTTGTCGAAACAGTAGTACATTATCGTTCCACGTTGCTAAAGTTGTCCCATGCGGCATCCAGGACTGGAGACAACATATGCCTTCGCCAGATTCATCGCCAGTGCCATCAAAGCAGAGGACAACATTTCGACTCGTCGAGGGGTTGGATGCCGTGTTGAAACGAGGAACAGTTCAAGTCACTGGCCAGAAGTATATATATGGCCGGCTGTCTGTCATAAGAGCACACATTCATAACTTAGTAGATGCTGAAAATACGCGCAAGAAGTACTAGACAAACATATATCACGTGGTCGCGGAATGGATCCTAACATCTGAAATTCGGTATCAGCGGCTTCAAGATGAATCCCCAATTCCCCATACCGCCTCGACAAAATCTCATACCTGTGGCTATCGCTACCGTTCTAGATATCGTTCATGACAGTGGACCAGGAGGAGAAATCGATCCTGATGTTGCCATCCCTTCACCTTCTAATGTACATCAGTTTCTATATTCTCGCGCACAACTGATGGGCTCGCTCCTATCCTCTCCGGAAACAAGGGCACTCATAACAAGCCTTTGCTGCAGCGATCGCCAAACTTTAATTATGTTTTCGTCATCTTGTCGTGGTTTGACTGTAGTTCTAGAAAGCTTTCACTTCCTTAGGCACTACCATATTTGATGGGGCTCCCAAATGTCGGAAGCAGCGCAAATTTGGATATCTTAACTGTAATTCCATTTACCTTATACGTGTGTGTATGCGGCAGCTAACTTCTGTGAGCATCTTAAGGATCAGCGACAGTCGGAGAAGGGTAAAGGTCACGATTCTAGCTTGGAATTGGCCTTTTATACAACGTTTGTAGTGTTTCCGAGCCATACTTGTCCGCGTTAACATACATCGTGGTGGACTTCACTGATGAGTGCGGAAGACGTCAAACTCATCGAAGAAACTGTTGGGGCTGTACCCACCAGTCAATCAGGTACTTCTGTACTTGAATCCCACTGACAACATGCTTCAGGTTTCCGATGACAACGTGCCGAGCATGCAGGATGGCACACGGAGCTACATAAATTCGAATAGAAGACGGGATAGTGCAAGGTAAGCAATGCCACCACTGGCAGTATGGAAATAAAATCGTTAACGAGTGATTTCATCCACAAGTCTTCCGAGAGGAGTAGATGGTCGTTTCAAGGGTGAAGATTTTGCTCGATGCAACAGATACTCGTGCAAGGGCTGCTGGTCGTGTTCCGTCATGTTTCGGTGCTGCTGAAATCACAATTATTGAACGTGCAAGGCAATGGGGAGTATGTTCGTTCAACGACTTCAGGAGCTTTTGGGGCCTCAAAGGTACCTTCTGTCGTTCATCTTCTCTGCCAATTCTGAACGGCGAACTTCTTTGACCCTAGTCACTATCAGCATCATAAGACTCTTACTCACTATATATCTCGTACAGGCCAGTCGAAGTTCTGCCTTCTTTTGACTCGTTATTCAAGAAGTAGTAGGACTTGGCCAGCCATTTAGGACTTTGGCGTGACGTCGTCGAGACGGAGAAGATCCCTCAACTTAAGGACCCAGTTTTAGGGACCTGCAAGTCACCAAAGGGGATCATATCTTTGCCAACTTCAATAGGGTTCACATAAATTTGTGTTCTTGCTTCCTACTGTGCCAACTTTTCATCTACTAGGCCATGGATTTCTCTGATCTTGCTAAGATTAACCCTGATCCTGCTAGTCTCCCGTAGCCAGACCAATGATATCACGTGTCTTTTTGAGAGAGAGATTGGACGACAGTGATATATAATGTGATCCTGCCAAAATTAACCCTGATCGCAAAACCCCATCTAATGACAAATATATGTCCCAGTATAGGAGTTTGTTGTTTTGAAGATCTTTACATTTAAGAATTAGACTGCTAGAGGTTAGGGTTAGAGTTGGTCTTTTAAACATCCAGTATGCCAATCGAACTAGAATCTTGACCACGTAAAAGAACATCTTGTTACTAATATAAATCTAGGAATGCAGCGAACCATCCAAAATACAATCTGTCACCGGGATACAATACATGGCGTGGATGCGAGTGTTCGGTAGTATGGCTATACCAGTGTGCCATATTGCCAATGCTCGTGCTTCCCTCCATCGAGAAAAGACCGTAACTCTTGATCTATGGTTTGGACTCCCAGGTCATTAAACGATACACGGTAATGATCAGCCATGAATAAGGAGCAACTGTAATCAAGCCCGGACGACGACGGGCCAATTTTCTTTGAACATGTAGGTATCTTCTATGGGCGGAACGATTTTTGCGAGTTTTCCGAGACGTTCGTCTGAGTGGGAGGGCAATGAGGTGAGCTAGAGAGAGGTGCAAAACGGGCTTACAAACTGGATCGTTCTCTCGCCTCGTAAAGTGCTTCAATTCCCATGTCGACCCAACGGCGAGCTCATCTTTTCTCCGCTGCCGTTGGTCATTCTATTCATAATGCAAAATCCTTCAACACCCAAGGGAAAACAGAAAAATTGTAACACTTACCTCGATCCTTGTCTTCTCTCTGCTCGCCGTCTCAAAATCGCCTTCTCTGATACCCTGTGCGACGAGCTTCCACAGCTGCCTGGTCTCGAACTCGCCCATTTCCCCACTACCATCACCCCCAACAGCTGTTATCTCTTCCTTTGGGACGGTCTCGACATCATGAAACAGCCCACCGTTTCTGAAGGAATTGTTGTTGCGGCCGCCCTTGGTGAACTTGCTGTTAACATGCCACGTCCCCTCAACAATGTGCTCGCCCGCGCCTGTGCCATTGCTCATCCCCGGCTGTGGAGAAACGGTCGCCTTGAAGGAGTGCGATCGCCCAGAGAAGTAACCTTTGCCTTTGTACTCAACAAGTGAGATGAACCCGCCCCCTATGATGTACGAGGACTCGCAGAGCTCTATGTAGGGTGAGCCGTACCTGCGCTGATGTGAGTAGGACATGAAGGATTGGACGGGATACATACCACAGTCCGTCTATTCGTAGCCGGGGGAGTGTTATAAGGAACTCTTCTTGTCCTCCTGATGGTAATGATACGGTAAGGATTGCATGTCCTATTTGCTTGACAATGATGGAACCGCCTATACACAAGCCGATCAGTCATCGTTCAGCGCGGTCTGATTAAGACGGACCGCTAAAACTAGTCTTTTGTGCATTGTGTCCCACGAGTCGCAGACCTTTCTGTTTGTTCTCGATAATGTATGCGGTAATAGGTGGATGGTGAGAGACTTGTTCGACCAGTAGATCGGTGCGACCCCGGTTGTTGATATCGGGCCATTGGCCATAGAATAATCTGTTTGTTAAGATTGTTGGTGGCTGGAAAATAATATACGGGTCAATGACGTACTCTCCAAGCACGGGGTTCAATGGTCTGTGATAAGACCGATGAATATATGTCGAATAGAGGATGTGAAAACAATATACTTCTTCTCTGAACCCATACTCTCGTTTCTAGAGGTATACTGGCCTTTTAGTGTGCTCTATTGTGTTCATGATTAGCCATCGGGTTGTGGTGTAAAGAATCACTAACGATGAACCACTTGAGCACGGCCAGTGCCCTGGCCTCTCCTATGGCAGCATCTGCAATGGCAGCAAAGATCTCTGGATGTTCGCACCAATATGCTTGAAGGCGAAATGAAAAGGGTGAATATACAAAGGCGATTTGTAAATACCAGGAAATTCAGTAAGAGACACGGGTGAAAGAATGAAGGGTGGTGCGGTAAGTGAGGATAGATCTCCTGAAAACGAAGCGATGCTAAATAGGGGGTGAGAATGGGAATATTAGTAGGGTAAGATGGACATGCGATTTGAGGAATGATGCCCAGCTTCCGCGTTGAGCAGCCGGGACAGCCTATAAGAAAATGAAAAGAGTAAAGTAGAAAAAGAGGAGAGAAACATACGGATTGTTCAGATTCAGCCATGGAAGTTGTTGAAAGTATCGATTCTTACATATTTGCTGCGATGTAGGCACGTGTACAAATCATAAATCATTTCAACAAAGTTGTGTACGCTAGGCTACTACAGGCTGTCATTATAAACTCGAACAGAATCATCACACAAATGGAGATGGAGGGGGTGTAGAAAATACTTATTCCCCCCCCCCCGCTTCAGCTCATTACGAGCAATGCAGAAAAAGACCACTGAAGGAGGTTATAAAATCAATCACTCCTCTTCCTCGTCGTCGTCCCCACCGCTTCCGGCGCTTTTCTTATTGCCCTGTGGTGTTCCCGTGTTACACAAAGATAAGACAATGTGATGCGGGATTCTTACGTCATACGCAGCCTTCTCCTCTTCTGCTCTTGCTTTATCTTGTGCTGCTTGTTCAATATAAGGCTATTGACTCGACATTAGCCCACGGTACCAAACAATCGCCGAGGCACTTGCCTTCTTCTCCTCCTCATCAAGTTCCTTCCACTTTGCACCAAGCAACTTCCCAACCTCACCTGGAATGTATCGGTTAATACACGAGATGGGAAGCTTGGAGAAAGGCTCACCAAAGCCAGCATCGGGGTTCTCTGTCTTGATTCGCTCACGCCAGTCTTGGCTAAAGAACATGTATGCGGATAGAGCACGCTTTGGCGCCTTGGGGTCCTTCTTAGCCTTTGCTCGAGGTGCTTTCTCAGCTTTCTCAGCGGCCTTGCGCTGTCGAGAGGTTAGTATTGTGGGCGCAGGAAGGTGACGACAACGACGAAGACGATGGTGAGAAGGACGGGAAGTAGGATGAGAGAAGTATCGATAAGAAAGCAGTAAAGGACCCCCTGGTCGTAATGGACTGCGTTGAACACCTTATCTCCAATGATCGCAACCATAGCAGGAAAAGGAAAGAAGACGAGTAAAGGAACTGACTTTAGGTTTGGTAGCTTCCTTTGGCATCTGTATGATCGAAAGTCAGATTGTAGTTGAGCATCATGAAGGACGACGACGAGAGTAAGAGATGAGGAAAGAGAGAGAGGGATGAGAAGAAGAAGGATGTTCTGTGGATAACATGGACGCGACTTGGCTGGACGCGCCTTGGACACGGGCCAAACAAACAAAGCCTTCGCGCTCACTACCACTACCATACAAGCCAGTTGGGCGTACAGCACATCAACGAGCAGGTTAAGAGGCTTGCTCAAACTGGATAATCGATGGATACAAGATAAGAGAATGATACTTACTATTGAGAATTATTTGAATAGAGGAGGGGCAGGAAAGACGAGATTTTTTGTATAAGAGAGCTGGTAGGGGAAGCGTGTGTATTGGGCTCTTTGGGCTGGCGCAAGCTCTGTCTCTCACTTTGTTTTCTGCCCCACCGTGAGAATATCACCGGCCTGCGCACGGACGTACTCTGCCCTGTCATGTGCTTCTTTTTCGGTCCCTTTCCGTCTCTCCGCCCGTCTCCGGTGTGCATGTGACCGCGTTCGTTTATAAAAATTCACTACGACCCTCNNCTACTTTCCTCTTCTCAAAAGATCCCCTCAACGTATCCTCCCTTGATGACTTCTGGATATTCGGTATTGGTCCCGTAAACCAATGAACCCCTCCGTACTTTGGCAAATAGTACCACACAACCGACAGAATCATCACACCGCCTAGCACAACCACTGTGTAATTCATCGTCCCCACATTGGTCTGTGGCGTCGATGGAAATAGAAACACGGTGCCGAGGAATGCCATGAACATGACCGATACTGCCCCAACAGGTAGACTCTGTAAAAATCAATTTAGCAACCTCAGTCATTTTCGCTGGAAATCAACTTGCAAAAATCCCCAGATTAAATGGGCCGGGTTTGAAATCATTGTCCCCCAAAAATCTCGCTGCAATCGGGATGGAGTAGGCAATGTAAAGTCCCGTGACAGAAATGGCAAAGACCGCATTGACGGCTTGCGTCCCCGCGAACGATAGTGATCCAAGCGCGAGCGCAAGCCCCGCATCATACCACACAGAATTTACAGGAGTCTTTGTGTACCTGTTCATCCGGTAGAGCCACTTGGAAAAGGGAAGTGCTGGACGGTATGTGTTATCCATCGAGTCTGTTGAGACTTGTGACGATGCCTACCTGAATCACGGCTAAATGCAAACGTTTGACGACTCGCAGCAAGCAACTACGCCACGCTTAACTCAAGATACAGTGGTCCAACAGGGAGATAACGCACCATGCTAGAACCCATCATATACCTGAAAATTGTGTCTGATAAAATTCGAATGTCACGCTCACAC
>QMFE01043931.1:0-29772 GCA_003314665.1 Tricholoma sp. MG77 | reverse complement strand
GTGAAGCGTCTACAGAGCTGAGTGGCTTGGAAGTACTCTGAACCGTCCTGTAAGAGGAAGCAAGGTAAAACCATTCAAAACCATGTGAGAAACACATACCTCCCGATAAACGAAAAGGAGACAAAGCTCTTGTTCCCCAACAGAGTCTACATGAAGTTGAAGAGAAAACTCAAAATTGTCGCCAGGAGATAACATGGGTAAGTTGTCTGAACATGGCAGTGGTATACGGAGCGTTTCTTCCGTATGAAGAGAATTAACAGTTTCTAGGATTTCCGTCCGCATCGTGGTTCCTGAATTCGTTCCTGAATGTGAGTGTAACATTCAAACCTTCCATTTATGGATGTTCTCACTGAGGTCTCCTTCCGCGCTTAGACAAATCTCATCCTCCGGCCCAGACACTAACCATATTTCGTTGATTGGCTTCGTACCCGTGTTAGAGAACCACAATGACATAGACTTTGTCTCGCCTTGTGCAAGCACAAGTCGATCATCGTCCACGAAGTTTGCGAGGAGTTTGTGGCTGGTCTCCTCAACCACTATGTTCAGGATCACGTCTGGAGAATATGCTGGCTTCTGCCTCTGAGATAATGTGTCTTGTAATCTCCGACCGCGATACGACAGGGACTCCTTCGAAGGAAGAAGGGAAAGAAATTCGTAGATGGCGTAAGTTATCATCAAAGTGGCTGGTCGCTGTGATTTTACACATATTGGGATCTACGCATACATTCGTCAGAAATCTCACGTAATTCCTTAGCATTTACGCACTATACGGGATTCTTTTGGGGCCAAAACAACGTTCTCAACGAGTTCTACCTCCACAAAGGCATTGATGGATGATGAATCTTGACCATCTGATTCTTCCAAAATAACTGTCACATTGGACAGATCAACTTCTACGTCCAGCGGATTCCGCAGGAAAAGGTCTATCCAGAAAGTCTCTGTAATCCAAACCTCAACAGAGAACTCAGAAACAAAGCATATGCAACAAAGACTACTATACCATTGACAGATGCGCGTCCACTTCCGGAGAGGGTTTCCTTGCCCCCTCGAGCCTTCCAGAATGCTCTCCAACTCTCTTCGCGTTTATCCCAAACTTGGGAAAGTTCAGACTCGTTATCCCTTGGAAGTCTTACACGTGTTTTTTTCGCGAGACAGAACGTAAATGGCAATTTGAGTTCTTTCGACTGAAGGTGATCGCCAGAGGTTGACTTCAGATGCTGGGGATGATTAAAGAATCGAATAGCATCCGAAAAATATGTACCTACTGCGAATGCCACTCGAAAATCATCGAGGTATACTTTGTCAGCTCCAGGGAATTTGGCTGCTTCATTGATGATCCCAAGCGTTAAAGGAAGGAGGTAAAGTTGTGAAGGTGATTCATGTGACCCCCTAAGCAGACCTAAGAAGAATCGTACAGCCCCTGACACATCGCCTGTCGTATACAATAGTCGACCTTGAAATTGTTTCATATCAGCAATTGCCTTTGGAAATAGAAATAAGGAAAACGGAATACCCAGAGTGTGTTCGATACCCAGCATTACGGCATCGATTCCCTGTGCATCCGACGGCGACACACCCTCGGATTCCCAGAACGACACAGAGAGAATTTTGCGCGGGCGATCTTTGTATAGATCGTACGCTTTGCGAAGGAAATGCATTGTTAAAGATCTCTGACTCAAGATGAGTATCAATGATTTTTGTGATGCTAAGAGTGTACGCACAATGCCGCACTTTTCCAACCTATTTGCGGCAGAGAGGTACCAAAGTGCTGCTCTTCTTCTCGCTTGTTTCCTAGAGCTCAGCAACGCAGCGTGAGCCAGCAAAATGGCAGCTGGAGTCTCTTCTACCTTTCAACCAAGAATAAGCATCTCTTGCATCATAAGATAGTTCTCGAAAGGGCCTTACATTTCCTGCAGCCCATACAAGCCACCGTTCGCCCTCTAGAATGCTACCTATAAAATCAGTGTGCTCGATGCCATTTTCCCAACGTACGGCATATGTGAGAGCACGTAATTGTGCGTGCGCAGGTGGCTCAGATGACTGCAGATGCACAGCCGAAAGGGCGTTGGACGCATGAAGGGCTGATGTTGGCGAAGGAGACAACAATAAAGGAAGTATATCCTGCCATAACAAGTTAGAACTGAGAACTCTTGCGGAAAGTATATCGCACCGATCCTCCTCTACTCTCTTTCCGCAAAGCCTCCCAAACTGTGACCGCCAACTTTAGATCCCCGAGCATGGTGGCAAACTCTGCTAAACGACGTTGTTGTAATAGAGGTGCCGGTGCTGGACCATTTGCGGTCATGGCGGTATTATGAACTGCACGAGAAGGGAGCGAGACCACCGAGGATGACGGACTATGAGTTGGAGCGGGAGAAGCTGATGAGCCGAATAGACGACGGGTCGAAGAAAACAGCCGGGAGGGCAGCCGACGGGTTGACGAGAACTGTGTGAAAATGTGAGAACTATGAATGGGCATAACGAGACGAAAGTAATACATTTTCATTCCATTCTACCACGCATTTTTCCATCCAGGGTATCAAGCTCATCACCAAAAACTCTCTTACAAACCGTGCTGTCTGTTGAATATCGTTTTCTGCCATTGACAAAGTGTTGATGCCGTTCGGAGGGAGAACGCCCGGACCCGTAGACGTGGAAGGGTAAGAATTTGATGAGTCAGGAGAGGGAGGTGGGGGAAGCCGCGGGCTCAGAGGCGGAACAGGGACAGGGGGTGGAGTCGTAGGCATGACCAGTGGGAGTAGATAACTATGTAGACCAAATTGTTTCTTGACAGCATTGAAGAGCGCTCCTGCTCTGGTAAATACCTCAATCAACTGGCATGCGTCACGCACATAACGGTGTAACTCACTCTTCATCTGACAGTGGTGAGGTCTTTGGATGTACTATGAGCGTGTAACGGAGAAAAACAGGATCGACCCATGATGGAAATTCAAGGGTTCGTGAATGTAAGGCTGTGATTGCCTGCAGCGGGTTCGGTGCAGTTGTAGAGACGGCTAGGATGACTGCATTTACAAAACTTCAGTTTTTCATCGCTAGGGAGCTATTGTTGTGCGCACCTGCAACAGGATGATTCCATCCCTCCGTTTTCGTAGGAACATGGTCTCCCTCTACACATTTTCTAACTTCATCCCACCAAGGCGTCCTAAGAGTTGCTTTATCGCTCAAACTATCAATTTCTTCCACCCATCTAGAGCATCTTTTGTTGATACGTGCACTTATCCAATCGATCGTCCGGACCGCGCGTTGTTCCTCGTCTTCTTGACAAGCTGCTTCTGTCTCTTTCAAGTCCGAGAAGCGTAGAAAGAAAGATACATGAGGAATAGACGCAAAGGAGGTTGTACGAGTGGTCACTTAGGCATACTTTCATGAGCCACTGTCATAAACGTTGGCTGCAACACACACCTTGCGGAAGCGGTGAGAATGACTGCAAAATATGGGGCAGAGATGGTAAGGATGACGATTCCAAAAGCTCTGTAAGGTCTTCAGATGGTAGGACACATATATGGGGGCTCAACGACGAGGGCAAAGGCGCCATTTGCTATATTGCCATGTGTTTCAACGTCGACTTTACGACGCGTCACGAAACTTTTTACCACGCCATCACTGAGTCATTCAAATTCTTTCAATGAAAGGACAAAAAGTACTCTGAGCCTTGGATCAATCCTCCAAGAGCCTCATAGTAGTCATACCCTCATAGAACAAGAAAACAGAACAAGTCCGTAGTCCATTCACTGCTCACGGACAGCATGTAAGTACCGAATAACCTCGTCGATCTTCTTGATTTTCTCGTGAGTGGGCATCTGGAAAACATTCATGAGACATGAACATGGAATATGAACATTTTTACGAACACCGAAAAAAGTATGCATCCTTCGTTTCTGTTCCTCATCCGCTGATCGCTGCCTTGCAACATATTCCACAAAGTCAAATGCATTGCTAAATGACCCCTTTTGCCTATTGACATTCCTACCCTTTCCTGATTCCATTCGTCGGCGGTGCCATCCGCTTTTCGGTCTTCTGCGTCTCGCCTCAGAAGCTGACTCTGATCTGATTCTGGAGCCGTTTATCGATAACGTTGACCTTGTACCCCATGCATCTACCTGAACATTAGTATCCCACCCATCAACCCTGCCCCAGTCCTTACTCCATTGACCCCAACCTTGCTTTGAATTCGCGTTCATCCATGGAGTCTCCGAAGTAGAATGCCGCCAGGCATCTGATGCCTCCTGCAGAGTTTCCAGGAAATGTTCAAGCCTCAGCACCTCCCCCTTCTCTGCTGCTTCAACCCCTCTGATCCAAAAAGGAACCATATCTTGAACGTGATCTACATGCATCCGACTTTCCCTCAGTTTCATTTCTTCTACTGTTAACGGCGGATCTTCTGCGATTGGAGCATTCCAGGCAGCTGTATCCGGTGCTGGCGGGTTCCACCATATTTCCAGCTCGGCAGTATTACGAGCATGTTCCGCCGAGTGCCGTTCGTGGTGTTGGGCTACACGGGTATTCATGTAGTCGACGTGTTCATTGTTGGGCGGCGTGCAGAGGTTACAAAACCATTTATCTGGGCTGCGTGATTGGGTAAAGTCTACGGACAACCATGGTTATTCCAAGTTAGTGACCGAAGATATATCAGCTGGGCGCACGATGTGACTTGATGAACGTCAATTTCAATGATGACGTGGAAGATGACTCGGAAGACATAGATCACGTTGGATCAGTTGCTTGCAAGTTTAATTTTGTTCGTAATTCCACTGCCCATGATACTAATCATGATACAAATATAGCATACGGGAGAAGTTGATGATAAGTATAGTTGCCGTGAGTGTTAGTGCACAAGTAAATATATGTAAATATATCGCAATGCCGCTAGTATAAATCAAGCGCAATGTCCAATTTTATGAAGGCCCCGGAAGTGGGTCCACCCATGTCTGGTTCGGCCATAATATTACAGGCATCGTAAAATCTCCTGCTGTGCCCCCAGACGTGAACTATTCCGATCCCAGATCAGACAATCGCAAGGCAGAGTCATGGGATCACGTACGGCCAACCTGAAGAAATGGGGTAATGAAGGATCGAAGGCACCAAGCGAAAAGTTGAGCGCAGTTCCGACGTATCTTTCCACGTCATCAACTAGGAGGACAAAACCATCCCACCTGGAAGGGAGTACATCCCATGCGATGGTCTGATTCACGAGAGGGACAGAGGCATTGTATGTCATCGAGTTTGTCAAGAATGTGGGCAACAGCGAACCCGGGGGACCGTCTTGATGCAGCTATGTAAGTAGAAAACATCACGAGCTGGAACACATGAAATACAACGGCACACACATCAGCAGATGTCTGCAAAATTGAGTCGAATCCGAATGCTGCAACGCCGTTTAGGAACATTCCTAGTAAAAAACCTTGGTAGATGGCAGACCATCTTGTGGGGAATCCAGTTCCGGGCATGAGTACCATTGATATAATGTAATGGTGTAATCGCAGTGTAAGGCCGGGTAACTGCGATATCACTAGAGTAACCAAACCTCCAAGTACGTACCACCCAGCGTAATATGGAAACCAGCCAGTTTTACGAATGACTCGGATTTGGTTTGCTACCATAATCGTTACAATGACGACGATGATAGCGAGCGCAGTGATGGCGCCAGATCGTTTCGTGAGGTCGGAAGCTGTAAGGCGACTGATTGGAATCTTATCCGTTGTTAGATTGGTAAGCACTCCAGCCCAAGATACCAGACCGCCGCTTCCAAGGGGGCTTTAGTGAATGTCGGTAGAGTGAAGCGGATGGCCAGCCGCCAGAAGGCGTAGGCGATAAACAGCGTAGGTAGGAACGTGCCAAATGCGACATCCAGAGGTGGGGGAGAGCCCTGTGGCTGTGAAAATAGTGCGACATGCCAATATCCGATGGACACAATGCACCAATAGAGAACAATGGCTTTAGGCTTGAGAATGACAAAGAGCAACCAAGTGGTGAGGATGTTGACGGCAAGCGCATCGTTACGGCGATCTTCACAATGGGTGAAAGGCGTCGATTGAAGGAATCTAAACGAGAGTGGAAATACTGTTGGGAAACCAGCAGATTTCAGTCCATTTGAAGTTGTCGGGAGAAAATCCGTGAAGTTTCCGATAAGCACTAGTGAGCCGCATCCACCTTTAGAGTCGCTAATCAAACCCCTATAGCGGAGGAACAGCAGTGAGTGATCATGATGCATCCTTGGGAATAAATATCATTTACACTTGAGTAGCAGCAGCACAAATAAAACTGTCCCCTCTGTATGTTCGATTCACGTCACCCCCACCCACAATAAGAGGCTCGAAGACTACCTGTTCGTTTCCGATTGTTCGAGGATTCTGCAGGATGACGCTATTGCACTGTGCAGGACACCGGAAATTAAACGTTGAGTTCGTGAAAGGTCCACAGAGCTCTCCGTCGAGACCACAACCATTATTGGCCGCCCAGTATGTCGCAGTACAACCGATCGATGAAGACGTAGGTATAAGGAAAGATTGTGCCCGCGAAAAAAAGGCGAATCCTATGATGTACGCTGCTGCAAGAACAAGGGAAAGCCAAAATTTTGTCAACGGCTGGGTCAATCTAATCAGACTTGATTCGAGAGGTAAGATCACATGCCGTCCTCGAATCTTCAAGTTGACGTCCAAGAGCGGGTGAGGGTCTTGATAAGTAACACTCAAATACAAAACATAGATGGTCGAAGACAATCACAAACCTGGGAATTCAACTTTGGGCCTGGGACCCCTCCAATATGCCAAGATCCGGATGACCCTACTGTACAATCCGGGGTGCCTCGACACAAATTGCTTGCGTAAACGGTCAGACAATGTATCGTGAAGGCGAGGTGCTGTTGCTTCGGAGTCAAATTCATACTCTTCAGGTCGAAACCCCCCATCCAGGCTCTGTTTTGGAACATCGCCTGGATAAACAGGGCTTTCAACCCGATGCAACGTTGACATGGAGCTTGAGTTGACCTGCATGACTGGCGATCTTCCCTCACGATGGGCCACCGTGAGTTCCTGTGCGGCCGAAGTTCACATGGCGCTGTCGTAACAGTGATCGGTCACTGCGAACTCCCATGTGCCAGTAGATATATGCTTAAAATAGAGAACTGTACGGCGACATCAAATTGGTATCAGATAAGAATTCACCCTAATAATGTTACAAATCAAATATCGTCAAAGTGGTCCATCTGTAGGTTGATTAGATCTTGTCCCTCGTAAAGCAAGCCCACCTACAGTAATCGTAAATGAGGCGGGCCTGGATGTCTTCACCTCCGGGTCCTGTAAACTTGACGTGTCTCACGTATCTACGCTCGCCGTTGATGGCTTCTGACATCCCCCAGGTCTTGGGGATAATTCTGAGGTTAACAGAGCTACGAAGATCGATTCTGCGAACTGCACACCTGATTTGCAATCCATGTCGTTCCACTCTTCGGTGTGTCGCTCTCGACATATGATTGCACGACTCCGTACGTGATAGTGTCGTCAGTCCATCCCTCCTTCAGAAACGGTCCCTCGAGCTCCTCCGAGTCGATTTTAATCCGTCTGGACTTTCCAATTACATGGCCAAATATATGATCCTCGAGAGATCTCTCTGTCCAAGTCAGGGTTCTGGTTTCCTTAGTCCCGGGTATACCGCCTGTCAGCGTTTGGTCAATATCTATATGCTCAACACCAGCATCATCCTTGTAGTGGTTGATCGCAAGAGTAAGAGTGGCGAGACCAATCGCCTTTCGCTTCCACCACGGCACTCCTTGCAATGTGAGGATGCTCTCGGTGTCGTCGCTGAGGGTCTTGTTCTGAGTAGCCTTTTCAGTTATCTGTAAATCGAAGAAACACAAGGATGGTATACCCACCATGGTGAACGTCCCGGTGATGTCGAGGATAGTCATAGATGGAGGGACAGCCATGATAGAGTAGGTGCAAGGAAATTATTGCGGGATGTTACAGTAATATGTACGGCACAGCCACACTGTCACTTGTTCACAGAGAACAACGTGATCACTTTCCAGATTGCATCCTTCCCCCTCTCCCAAGCCTGAGGACCTCTTGACTCATCTCCTCCAAACTCAACCATTACTCCATCCCGTGACCATTCACACCATATCCCAATAGATCCTGATAATGGCCCCGCTCCCCCACCTTTCCGATCGGGTTCCCCTAGACACCGAACAAAGTCCTTTCCAGTCGACTGCTGCTTAATTTCCACATTCGAAGGACGCTTTAAAGAGTCACTGTTCGCATCTGGTGTGATGGCCAGCTCAAAAGGCAAGCACGGGTATGTCGAAAATGCGGTCTCGGATGGACGTGACGATGATTGCTGAGTATTGTGTGGAGGAATATTATAGATATTGATGGTGTCTAAAACAAGTTTGTTGTCGTCCAACTGAGTGTGTTTAATACCAGTTGCAGGGGTATACCCAGACAAAGGGGTGAAGAGGAGGCTTAGGCCAAGCGCAAAATAGTTAAGATAAACAGCATCTGGATACGCTTTGACCTCAGGGATTGTAGCGTCTGGGGTCGAAATGACTGCGGCTAGTTTATCGATGTATGTGGACAAGTTGTCTGAGTGTGGATGAAGACCTATGAGATCCCTGATGTTGTTGTTGTCGGAGGCCATATCATGATCAAGTTCATGCAGCTTATGATTATGTAATTTGACACTCCATGGATGTGTCGCACAACGTCGACGACCATCAAGACGCAAAACCCCATAACGACAACAGATCCTTGAAATTAATATCGAATATTGTCCATGCTCCTCTTCGTTTCTTGTATTCCTTTTCTTCCGTTACAGTTGCAGCTCTCCGACCTTATGCCCCTCAGATAATTCCTATCCTCATCTGCGTTCTATTCATACCTCTTGTCATCCTCTTGTCTGTCTCCGCAGGTTTTGTGGTTTGGAGGAGTGTTGCAGTTGACTGGGAGACTCCGATTCATTTGCAGTTTGGGTGGGTTCCTTTACTCTCCTTCAACCCGCCAGACCGTTGAACAATGGATAGTGATGGAGTCTCGCCACATGCCTCCGTGTCGTTGCCAACACTAGTTTCTCAACAACATTATGATATCTCCCTTCGTCTGACCATACCTGCCACCGAAACCAATTATGCGCTCGGAAACTTTATGACTTCCTTGACCTTGACCACATCTTCGAATAAGACTTTAACTTCCGTTCGACGCCCCGTGAGTCAATCCCATCATACACCAGTCAATTTTTAAGTAATAGCGACTGCAGGCCATTGCGTTTCCAGTAAAACGCTCATTTTTCCGTAGAATCCCAAGTACACTCAGTATCACAGTACCTATGCTGTCGTCTTTCCTCCCAGGAACGTCGAATGTCGTTGCCGCCGTTGAAATTGGACGACGTGACCGTTGGACCAGCTTGGGGAAAGGTGAAGGGCGTGAAATAAGCATTGTATCCTCTTCGGTCCGAGGACTCGTCGTTCATCATGGCATTCGGTGAGTCTTATCCCTTCAAGACGGTACCGCTATATCTTATGAATCTATAGTGGTCTGGTATCCCGTTTTCCTATTATATTCGCATCACTATCTGCTGTAGCATTCCTTGCGATTATTTTGTTGATATTGGGTGTATGCATACTGCCCATTATAATGCGACAGAGCTTCGACGACACTGAATATTCGTCGAACGGATCACCATTCCCCCGCTCCCGCCTACCTAGCCCGGAAAGCGACGAAAAACCTTCTATGAAGAGGCGCAGAACGAAGCCGAGCAGAAGCACTAGCAGAAAACCCGTGAGTCCCACAGGTTGATCTTGGCACATAATAACACTTTTCCAGGGAGTTAAAAAAGTCGCCTCGGCGAGCATATCACCATCCAACGTCGAACCGCTTCGACGGCGTCGATCCAGATCCTATCAGGGAATATCGGACTGAGTCATAGTTCATCTGCCTTCTCCTACCCGCTCCCGGGTATGGCCTCTGACATGCATGGCCATTGTAGACCTATTCTGTAATTATCATTTTCCTGTAGCTCTCATAATTCAACCCAGCAGACACCAGTCCCCATCGCTTCCACACATCATTCTTGTTGATATTCATCTGAAATGGTAACATTGACGTTTAACCTGTTGATGGTGCAAATGGCATTTCAAAACTCAAAACTGTTCTTTTTTTGGACTGTTTGGACATCAAGTTTACTCTACTGGTTGTTTATCTACTGAGCTGTATGTGTCAAGAACTTTGGTGGGAACGGTCTGAATCTATCACAGGGTCTGTTCGTTCGCGGCGTGATTCTCTACATGGTCTTCTCCTGTGCATTTTGGATTCTGTCCCTTTAAATACGAAATTTCTGCCTTGCCCTTCGTCTGAGCGTTGCTGCTCAGTCCTCTGACCAAGTCTCCCGCATCATCCCCATCAAGTCCCAGTTCCGCCACCAAATCTCTGAGCTCGTCTTCCGTTACTTGAACACCTTGTAGCCCATAGCCTTCTAGTTCTGTACTGACATCAAACTCGTCTTCACGCTTATTTGCTGGAATGCTGGAGCCTTTTCCCTTCATCGGGGATGATGATTGCGCGAATATCTTGGATTTGAGGTGATCAGGCGTCATCTGCAAGGGAGAAGCTGCGCCAGGAACACCAATAGGTTGCGCTGGTGGTATTGGCTGGTCTTCATCCATGTCATACGTTTCTTTCAGGCGCAGGAAAATATCCAGCTCATCACTTTCCACTGCGTCTTCACTGATTCGCGCGAGAGATTGGCAAGGGCTTCGCGCGGAAACGAATAAAACTCACAAATCAGAAAATGACTACATGTACTTTAATTAGTTCTGTAGGGTGAAAGATTTGAGAAGATACATACACCCCGGAATTGATCACCCACAAGGATACCTGGGAGCTGCTGTTGGTCTATGTTCCTTAGGTTTACAAGCCGCATGGAGCGAGGCTGTTATGCAGGCGATTATTACCTTTTGGAGCTTTTCTCTTCCAACGACTCTTGGCAGATTCATCCGAAGCAAGATCGTAGGACGTGAAGGTGATTTTCTTGGCTTGGAGAATACGCAACAAGTATTCTTAAGACAGACAGTTATTAGTGCAACCTCCTGAAGTTCAGAAGTCACCAGCCTTGTCGCTGTCTCAGAGCAGGTTGGGATGCGATGGTGGTTAAGTATACTGATATCGGAGGAGAAGGCATTCTGGAAAATCTGCAGCAACTGGAGGGTGTAGCTTGCAACCTGGAAGTTTGAACGTTGAAAGTAATTTCAAGTTCAACATGTGATCTCCGAAGGCTGCTGATCGACTCGGATTCCTTTCGCCATATGTACCAGGCCATCAAGCCGCCCCTCCAATATCCATGGCAGATCGCGATACTTCTTCGATCAGAGTTCTCGTCGTTTGTTTAGGTGTTGTAAAGATTATCAATCGCGGTTGTCTCGATTAACTGGTTACTTCCTAGGAAACATTTGTCGATCACCAATGGGCGAAGCCGTATTGAAAGATGTTGCAATAAAGCGCGGGCTAGATATAACGGTGGACAGTTGTGGCACCGCTGGGTATCACGAAGGCGAAAATCCAGATGACCGGTAAGAATCGCAACCGATCTATTACTGGCATATTATCAAATGGTCCATGCACAAACTAGAACGGTATCAACTTGTAAGAAGGTTGGAATGTGCTTTCAGGCCAAAGAGACACCTTGAATGAACGACACATTCCTCAGCATGGCGTTCCTATCTCCTGCACAGCCCGGCAACTCTCCTCCTCAGATTTTACACGGTTCACTCACATTCTTGCTGCTGATGAGAACAATCTGCGGTACTTGCTACGCAAGAAACCCAGTAACGCAACCGCCGATGTACGTTTATGGGGTTCATATCTAGACGATAAGCCCATACCAGATCCTTACTATGGTGGAATAGTATGTTATTCTACATCCACTTGCTGACACAGACGGTTTCATTCGTTGAATGTAGGCTGGCTTTGAGCAGGTGTTTGAACAATGTAAGCAACTCTCGAATGCATTCTTGGACGAAGTATTAGGAAGTGGATCGGATGGTTAGAGGAAACAAATTTTCAACTTTCAAACAAAGATTTTATACCACTGCGATCCGAGCTCGAAGTGTCTGTGTACAATGCATTATCAAAAATTACGTATACACTGAAACGAGCCTAACGGTGGGTAGGCATATTTACTGCAGCACGGGCATCTATAGCATCTTCAGCACGCCACAGGCTTGTCGTGGTCTAAGAAAGAATATGGGTGTGTTAAGAAAGATAGACAGCACAAATACAAACCTTATTCTGAGTATAGAAATTGAGTCCGCTGGAGAGAAAAAAAGGGTAAAGAGACACTTTTAATTGATAAAGGAATCTCACCTCTTGCCATAAAAACCAATGTCACCAAGTACACTTCCCTGCAATTCATATTCGGTGAGTCACGGCCACATGGCAGTATATTCATATACTACTCACTTTGTTACCGCTCCAGGAAAACATAGGCAATGGGACGGGAATGGGTACGTTGATGCCGATCTGGCCAACATTCACATCGCTCTCAAATTTACGCGCGGTTGCCCCGGACTGTGTGAAAATTGCGGTGCCATTGCCGTATTGATTATTGTTGATTATTTCAAGGGCGTCGTCAAGCGTCTCGGCCTTGAGAACGACCAAGACGGGTCCAAAAATCTCCTCCCTACACAAAATTAAGTTATAGAAGTAAGAACATAAACAGATAAAACCACATACTTATAGCATCTCATTTGAGTTCCAGCTTCAATGATTGTTGGCCCAACAAAATTGCCATTCGGATATCCTGGAACCTGAAGTCCGCGACCGTCGAGTAGAATGTTGCCGGCATCGGCATCGGCAGATGCAATCAAGCTGGACACCCTCTCCTTAGCAGCAGGAGAGATTAGTGGACCTCTGAGTAATCATCAGCAAATCACATTGGATGCTAAACCGACAACAGACATATCGGCGCCGTTTTCGAAGCCGCCATTAACCTTTAACTTCTGCGCACGGTCAATAAGTTCAGGAAGCCAAGATTGGGCTTCTCCAACAAGGATGGCTTCACAAAAATCAAGTACGATGATTGACAAGGGGCGCCGAGATCCGCTCACCAACTGAGATTGCCATGCAACGCTGCCCCGCCGCTACACAACAGTTCAGCAATTGAAATTAGGAGTGAAGAGACAAGATTGAAACCTCCGAAAGCAGCGCCCACAATGGAGTTCAGCGCCAAGTTTTTATTGGCTGAACAAGGACAGGTCAAACAATGGAGCACTTGAAGGGCAAGCTTTGAAAACTCACCATCAGGCATGATTACTGCATGATTTTTTGCTCCCAGGTTAGCCTAGATGTTTAATATCAGATAGATGTTAGCAGAGAGGGTACTATCCAACCTGAACACGTTTGCCATTCTGTGTCCCTCTGCCCTCCAGTAACTTAGTAGGGTTGGAGACAATACGTCATCAGCTTACCGTTCATAGATATGCCTCCCAGCCCGATCGCCTCCCACAAAGCTAATAGCTTTGATTTGAGGATGATCACAGATGGCATTCACAGTGGGCACAGCACCATGCACAACATTGAGGACCCCGGGCGGTAAACCTGGAGAAGAGGATTCAGACCTTAGCGTCAAGTACACGGCTGAGCAAGTTTACCGGCGCGTTGACACAGCTCTGCAATGATCATGGCTGCACCTGGATCGCGCTCGGAAGGTTTGAGAATGAGGGTGTTTCCGGTGACGGCGGCCATGGGTATAGTCCATAGCGGGATCATTCTACCTCGTATAAGCATAGAGTATACCTCATTAAATATTCAAGAAGTCATACGCGGGGAAATTGAAAGGAGCAATGCTGGCACAAACGCCGAGTGGAATTCTTCTGACTTCGGTATCCATGTCCTTGCTCACTGGAGGCACAAGGGTAAGCGGAGAATATTCTATCACAGGAGGTTAATATATATACCCTCAATCTTTTCACCCAAAAGAGTGGAGGTCACGCCAATTGATGTTTCGACTACTTGAAGGCCGCGGAGTAGGTCGCCATGCGCATCTGCAGAATATTGGAATCGGTGTCATTGTGTTACTGGATGAGGCAGACCTCCGATAGTCTTTCCCTGCTCAAGAACAATGCTATTGGCAATTGCGTCTGCATTTTCGCGTAACAATCGTTGAAGCCTGATGAAGGTGAAGAGATGAGAGCTAGGGGGTAAATTATATTGGATCCATGTACTCGAGGACAAAGCGCTGGCGGTTCAGCAAGCTCGTGCGGCTCCAAGATTTGAATGCAGTCGACGCAGCTTCAACTGCTTGTTCAAATTCAGTACTGGTTGTCTGTGGAACTCGCGAAAGTAAAGTTTGTGTGGACTAGAGAGTGCAAGTGTCAAGGAAAAGGAAAGGGTATAGATGCGAGAACGTACTGGATCAAGTATGTCGATCCACTGAGAGGATTTGCTCTCAAGGAATTCACCTCCGATGAAGTTTTTGGTTGTGCCTCCGGTTGCACTGGTACCTTTCCAGGCGGCTGAGATCTGCTCCGCTTTGGGCAGTGCAGCTGCACTCAAGGTGGAAACCCCACGAACACGGCGAACCGAAGTTGAAATAGTATGCAGCAGTGGGAGTCGGGATCGGACAGACATTGAGGTCACGTGTATTGTGCAAAAAAGTTTTGAAGCTTTGCAGGTTGTCGTTTGAATCGTGGAGACCGATGAATGGATATCATCAACCAAACTTCGCCTCTTCTAGCTCAAACACTTATCCAATTCAAAATCAATATCCAAATGATTTCTCCATTCATCAGCATCACATCCCACAGCAGCAATCTAGTCATCAACCACAATGGTCTGCTCCCATGCGTTCCAATTCTATTCACTTGCAGCATCACCAGCCTCAGCAACAACAGCATCCACAACGTCAGCTACCACAACAACAACAGCATCCACAACAACAGCATTTCAACCCTTCGATGTGGCAGAACCGCCCTCCTCAGTTGCCCGCTCAACAATTTCCAAGCGGAAATATTCCAATCCCTGGCTTTAATATGCCATTCATCTCTCAGCAGATCATCCAAGATGCCTTTGCAATGTCTGCTCCAGTAGAGCCTGCCGACGAGAAATTTCTTCTCCAAGCCTTGATAGACAGTCGAAACAAGAAAGAGACCTATAAGGACGCGTTAAATGGCCTACATGGCGTAAGTAACTTTGTTATCGCGCATTATTCACGCGTCTTACCCAGTTTACAGAAGAACGGTCATTCCGCCAGTCTCTGGAAGGATTACTATCTGGAACATAAGGATCGACTGGATGACTGGATTCATGTTCACCTTAACCCTCCAAGGGCATCCTCAGAGACTGTCAAAAAACCTTCTCCAGCTACCTTCAAGACTGAAAACTCCCCAGTGATCCCCCAACGCAATCCTTCCAAGCAAACAATGCAGGTAGAGCAATCAGCCCAGTCGTCGAAAGGTCGACGGAGTACCATCAACAGTCTCACAGCACCTGAGCCCGTGTATGACGACCGTTTGCCAGCTCCAAATGCCGAACTCAAGGTTCCCAAGCCTCCATTACGTTCTCCCAGCCCCCCTACCAGAATCATCCCCCAAGGCCGTGGAAATAAGTACACGCCCGAGGACAGGGAATTCTTCTTGAAGTTCATTTCATGGCGTCTCAGATGTGACCCTACGTTGAACAGAAATGATCTTTGCGCTCAGCTCGCCGAGAAGGTTGGCTGCTTTGCCATTTTATAAACACTTTCTCACTTCTTCGTTTTGTCATTTAGGCACCTCATCACACTGCTCAATCTTGGGGATCTTACTGGTCAAATCACCACGACCTTCCAGACAAAATCCTTGCTGCAGCAAGAGGTGACAACTATGAGGAGGATCCGAAATCAGAGGACGAAATACTTCCAACACGGCGAAGACCCACGTATCGCGAAGCTAGCTCTGAAGAGGACGAAGAGGACAGCGAAGAAGATGCGCCAGCTGATGATGATGACGATGATGACGATTCTATTCAATCCTTCTCTGAAAGTGAGATGGGCTCCAAAGGTGGCCCATTTACTGACGCGGACCTTTATGTTACTGCAAAGTATGTGGCTAGCTTCCCAGCGTTTGACGAAGTTTCGGCCAGAGAAAGATGGCAACCGTACAGCGAACGTGTATGTTGTGTCTCGTTTTGGAATTACTGGCCTTCATAGCTTGTGTTCAGTTTCCTCAAAGATCTGCAAAATCGTGGACCGAATATTATCGCCGATATGAACGACGTACGTCCCTAATCTATAATTTTGAGTAAAATTGTTACAAAAATCCTGCCCCAGAGATTGACAAGCTTGCAAGAAAAATCCGAGCTCGGAGAGATGATGAACAGAATGAAACTTCCTTGATTCGATCCCGGCGGGCCAGGCCTACATGGGCCTCTTCGTCGAATATCAATCAACCAAAGCGAAAGCATGATGCAGAGGATGCAGAGATTACGAACCCCAGCAAACGTGGCAGGGAATCTGGCGATGCATAAGATGTGGCCGAGTTTTGTTCACTTTTGCAATCCTATTTTTGTTGTCGCAACGCCGGATCTCCTATGCTTTACTGCGAACTTCCTGTCAGCATTGTAATGTACATACATTGACTGTCCATATTATATACGGTCGTGAGCCCCCTATTGCCACGTGCTCGTCAGATTCAAATTGATACCAGATTACGACTCTCCTCGAATCCAACCACTCACACAACTTATCATGGATGAAGAATATGACGTACGATCCCCAATATCTTCCACGGCGCTGATGCTATACCTCCCTAGGTTATCGTTCTCGGCACTGGTTTGACCGAATGCATCCTCTCAGGACTGTTGTCTGTGGAAGGGAAGAAGGTCCTTCATATGGATCGAAACGATTACTACGGCGGAGACAGCGCCAGTCTTAACCTTACCCAAGTGCGTATCGTACAAAAATAATACACCATAACTCTTCATCGCCATCTAGTTGTATCGCAAATTCCGACCCGACCAACCACCTCCCTCTGAACTAGGTCGAGACCGTGATTATGCTGTCGATCTGATCCCAAAGTTCATCATCTCGTCTGGAGAACTCACGAAGATCCTTGTCCACACCGATGTTACTCGATATATGGAATTCAAGCAGATCGCCGGCAGCTTTGTCTACCGTGACGGGAGGATATCCAAAGTTCCCAGTACTGAAATGGAAGCTGTCAAAAGTCCGCTCATGGGTCTCTTTGAGAAACGAAGGGCAAAGAAATTCTTCGAATTCCTTCAGGGATGGAAGGATGATGATCCCACCACTCATCAAGGTGCCCTATTTTTCCAATTCCCAGCGGTGTAATTAACCTGTCTGTCCAGGTATTAACCTTGACAGGGACAATATGAAGACAGTCTATGAAAAGTTTGGGTTGGAACCCGGCACTCAGGACTTCATTGGTCATGCCATGGCTCTCTACCTGGACGACGAGTGAGTGAGCTCTATTCGTGAGAAAAGAGTCTACCTCCTCAGCGGCTGTTATCAGTTACATCACGAAAGCTGCGCGACCGACGTATGATCGCATCATTCTGTACACTTCGTCGATGGCGCGATATGGCGGAAAGTCGCCGTACATCTACCCAGATTTCGGACTGGGAGAACTGCCTCAATCATTTGCTCGTCTCAGTGCAATCTACGGTGGGACGTACATGTTAGATAAGCCGATAGATGAGATCGTCACGGACAAGGATGGCAAGTTCGTCGGCGTGAGGAGTGACGGCGAGACTGTCAAGGGGAAGCAGGTTATTGGAGATCCCAGCTACTTCGGTGCTGGACAGAAAACAGAAGGCGGAAAGATCAGGGTCATTGAGGAAGGGAAGGTTGTCAGAGCTATCTGTTTGCTCAAGCACCCCATCCCCGGAACAGATGACAGCGATAGTGTGCAAATTATCGTTCCTCAAAACCAGGTTAATAGACGGAACGGTGAGATCCATCTTGTAGATGTTCGTGCTGTTTGATTGAGAAATTCTAGATATTTACATTGCTATGGTCTCGTCAACCCACCACGTCTGTGCCAAGGATCTTTATGTCGCAATCGTTAGTACTATAGTCGAGACTGATAAACCGGAACTTGAGATCGCGCCTGGTCTAAACCTTTTGGGTCCTATTCACGAAAAGTAAGTGTTCTAATGGTCTTTTGCGGCGACTTTATGCTAATCTTCTTCAGATTTGTCTCCGTCTCGCCTTTATATATGCCAACAACTTCCGGCCAAGCTGATAACATTTTCATCACTCGTTCTTATGATGCAACTTCGCATTTCGAGACGGTAGTAGAAGACGTTCAAAATGTCTGGAAACGAGTAGTAGGCAAAGAATTAGTGCTCAAGAAGCGAGAGGTTGAACTTCAACAGTAGTTCATTGAACAACGCATACTATATCCGTGTCATCACCTGGAATATGTAAAGAATATAATTTTGTCGAATCACGACGTCTCAATGTGACCATTTTTGATCATGGATGGGTTCCTGTGAAAATATTGGTCTAGAAAAATGAATTCATATCGAATTCAGGGACTTGAACATCTTGTTTTGCGGATTTCATCAAGTCACCCAGACCAATTTTCCTGGCGGCGAAGTCGCCTTCCTCTTTGACTTGGCCCTCCATCACAGGATGCATCGGCCTTGCCAACGAGTCAGGAGAGGTGGACCTTGTGGGTGGGAGAGAAGGAATTTGCATATCGATCAAGATAGAGGATCTTCGGCGGCTTGCAGGATCAAACATCCACCGACGTGAGATTGTTGGACTAGGAGGCGGGGACTTTTCACGCTCGCCAAGTGCACTGTCTGGCACGTCATGAACCATCGAGGGTCGATCGAATGACCAAGATCGAACGAGGTCCAAGGCCAATACATGACAACCTGTGACGAAGTTCCAACAGGACATTTGACACTTCAGTCGATGCCACGCACCCATTCGGCAAAACACGCGAGCCATCTGCAAAACAAAATTGAATTCAGATCGTCCTGAGATCTCGCTAGTTCCTTTAGCTGTCTGCAAGGTTTTGGAGCGCAGTTGAGAGAACAAGAGCGCCAGACTAGGGTCATCATAATGAGGCTCCCCAATCTGCAACACCTGAACTTTGACGGCATCAGCAATGTCCTGAAGAGGCGTCTGACGTTGGATAGGCTAAATAAACACGAGCACGAAAGAGAAAACGGTAAATCATACCAGCAGAATCCTGACAGCTAAATCTCGCCGGTTGAGTAACCAAAATGCCCAACTTCCCAGCCATCGGTTGCCGTCCTGGAACGCGATGGGCAGGATAGTATTTGTCAAGATATCAAATAGGATGGGCCCCTCATTACTTTGTTCGACTATGCGTGCTAGTGCAACGGCAAGTTGGAAGTCTCCTAGCTGCTTGACACAAACGTTGACTGCATCTTTCAGAGCACCCCCAAGCAAGAAAAAAGCGGCAGCATATTCTGTTATTATATCAACCAACTTCGAGTTCATCACCTACTTGACATCGAAGAACACACTCACCGAACCGTTGTTTGCTTAGTAATGCATATGCATTCTTAAGCGCTGCCGTCCGCCACCGCGGCACCGCGAAATCGTGTGATAAGAAGTTAAGCATGACTACCTGCTCTTTATGCCATGCGGCTTGTCTCCACAGCCCATGAACAAGTTTCACTTTGCCCAACGCGAAATACAACAATGAACACGCGGTTGGATCGCGATTGTCACCTGCCATGTATTCATTCCGCGCAATGACTTCTATCTGGGTTTTCTATGAGATCCGTAGCAGGACGTCAGTCAGAGCAATAAATATTTACGAAAGACAAACCATCATTTCAATGGAGGTAAGCCATACAGGAACGCCCAGAGCTCTTGCATCAGACCAACACATTTTCCCATTGCAAGCTGCAGTGGACGCATTTAGCAGGAGTTCTTGGCTCTCACTATGGAACGCCCATATCATATCGCGATAACGAATACGTTCTCTACGTCCAGTTTTCCTCGGACGGAGATTGCTGCTTTCTGGGCTACTAGGTGCTGACGCGCGGCTGTTGAGAATGTAGAACGATCGCATGGAAATTAGGTAGCGTAAACCGTTCGAGTCGAGGGCACGACGTTGCTCGTCAATCTAGAAAAGACCAGGAAAGTAAGCTACAGAAATGTATTCCTGATTCACGAATCGTCGTACCTCTAGTGTAGTCTGTATGAGGACCAATAGATGAGCCTGTTCATTGGGAGTCAGATGGGGAAGGGGACACGCTTCGAGTGCTGCGATCAGATGGTTGACGAGCAGGCGAGAAAAAATTGCTTCGTCAGACCTTGACACGGATAGGTCAACCACACAAGACTGCTTTGTGCGAACACTTACTCTTCCTTCTGTTCTGGATTATTGAATAACATAGTGTACCGTTTTCTCTGAATAGAAGCCTACATCTCCAATAATGAACATCGCATCAACCTTCGAATAGGAGTTTAACCAACAGATAGAGCGCTCTGGTCTTTCCTCAAAAACCTCTCGATCGGGAGGGACGTCCAGCCGGCCCTTGGTCTTTCTCCATTATGCCTTTCAATATCTCGGGCTAGGTTAACGATGCTTTCCTTGACCAACTCGACCTTTTCTACAAGTTCTCGGATTAGTTAGTGTAAAATGAACAAGGTTCGAACCACTGACCCCATAGCAGGCACTGAAGGATCATCTGCGGATGATAATCTTCCAGTGGTCCATTCTGCCTCGCAACATACTCAAATAGAGTCTCCGACTGAGACGCTTCTTTCGTTGACGACAGAGGGGCGCCGTAAAGAAATATCTGATGCCCGGCAGCGAGGAGCAGTGATCCATTCGTGAGCCATATCGAGTCATTAATCGGGTAGGGTACGAAGCTACAAAAGCGGAACATCGGGGTTTCTAATAACGAAGACTTTGCAAAGAACTTACTTTCCGATATCCACTTTTGTGCAAAGAGCCCATCCAGGGCCTTCGTCAAAGTAAGTCATTCGTTGTTGACATAGGATGGCCACATGGTGCAAGAAACCCACAGCTAGGATGGACTGAACATCCGGCGTCGATGTCCAGTCGAGATCGTAGATGGTCTCGCTGCAACAAAAGGTAAACGAAAGAAAATACAGAATTTAAAGTTACAAACCTGAAGATCCCGCGGTACTCTAGACCGGTTGCAAACTCTGATTCTTGCGAATCCCAAATCGTCAGCTCGTCGCCTTCTGGCCCAGAAACGACTGAATATCGTTATCAGCAAAAGTCTCGGAGATATCAGTAGCTCACTTGCTCAAAGCAGTCTTCTTTGCGGAACTACAGCTTGCCTTCCTGATCCCTGACCGTCCAGTCCTGACCTTTCCGGTACACTTCCAGCCACTCTCCTCGGGAACCCAAAAAGCCAATTGACCTTTCTCAGAGACACTCAACAGGACGTCATGTTGAGCCCACTGGGCACCGAGTCCCCAGGCCATTGGATCAACTGGTAATATCATTTTAATGGCACACGGAGGGTTGAGCGGTGGTAGACTGCCTTGGGAGTGAAGAGCAAGGCTGGGGGAGGGAAGATTACTGGTGCGGAGTTCGATGATGGAAAAGTCGGGAGTGATGCCAAAGATGGACTCGTGCTCGTCGTTGGACGGCATGGAAAATAGGAAATTCAATGTCGGCACGGATACACTCTTGGCAGGCGTCGAATGAAGCGTAACAACATTATTTGCCGCAGAGTATGTTGCAAATGTTCGCCCTTTATACACATCAACGATTGCATCCGATGAACAGGTCAAAGAAACCTTACCGCCTTCCAGGACAACGACATGATCGGTTGATTTCCAACGGTCCGACCTAACCAATCTTGAGCCATGCTCCACGACTCTCCAGGCTTCACCGCCGCCATCAGCACGCATAACGCCGACCCCCCGTCCGTCAGGTGTTCTTACAAGCCGAACAATGTCCGGTTCTTCTTCGGGCACTCTCTCGAGTGCCATCGCAGATAAATGGAGACCATCGGATTGCGCGTCAAAGAACGACAGCGGTGACAGGTTAAAAGTCATCAATGGCGACGACATGGCTAAAGTTATCATCGAGGGGTCTTGATTAGGGAAAAGATAAAGGTAGGTGGGTGTTCTAGGAAGCGAGGCGGGAGGTAGCTGCTGGATGGTAAATTGTTTGAGAAGTGTTGGAGGCCTGCGGTCTATATTCTGGAGGCTTCGTTGAGACGACCATGGAGGAAGAGAGGTAGGTACTCACAGCAATGGCCGTGACGACAACTGAGCCGTCCCCGAGAATGCGAAGAAACATATCCCACCCTTCTTCCTTAATTTCTGCCAGCCTTTTGCTTCGACCATCTTCTTCCGCCGAGAGGGTTTTTAGAGTATGATTGAGGATGTTGGCGAGTACTTCTCTGTCCATCCAGAAAACGCTGGAACAAGATGGTTCGAGATAATCGGAGGCGATAGAAAATGGAAGGGAAGAAAACAGATCTAACGATGCATGAAGTTGAAGATGTTGTGGAGAATCTAACACGGGAAGAAATATGCGCAATACAGAGTCTTTTGTGACAGTGTATAGAATCGAGTCAGCACTATGAAAGGGTAGTTGAGAATCATTCAAGACATGGTGAAGGGGGCCACTGACCGGCTAGATGCCTGAGAATGGCGCCAAGAAAAATCAACCACAGGGCGAGTATGGGGTATCGTTTGGGTAAGCCGGCCCGAGGTGGTGGAATACAGTCTAATTGCGTTGTCTTGCTACATGATAAGGTGTTAGGAAGCTGGAACGAGAGACGGAGATCAGAACACGTACCTTTGAGAGGGTCGCAATATACATTAGGGAAGGAGCGAAACGGACCAGGAAAGGAGTAGCAACACTAAAACAATTTATTGGGACGGAGTTGATGCAGGGAATAGGAGCGTACGAGACTGTCCACTTTTGTGACCAGGTGGGAAGATCATTTTCGAGAATTAGGGTGTATACCGAGAGACCTAGGTGACTTGCAACGGCCAGGAGACCTGGTTGAAGTGAGAAATAGTTCGACGAGAGTGAAATGCGGAACTACCTGATTTACAGTCGATGGCAGTTATAGTGTGGTTTTGAGGCAACATAAGAGATGAATGGATGCGCCAAGTATCTTGCTGGACACCAGATAGACACCAGGCCGCAAGAAGATTGTTCATTGCAGCAACTATCTGAATGGATATGAGGCAGAGAATGAGATGGGGAATATTGTACGCACAAGTTTCATGCCAGCATCGACAGAGACGGAAGATATGTGGTCCTGTGAACTCGGAAAAGCCTCAGAGAAAGCGAGGACTCGAGTGAGGGCGAGAGAGGAAGCATTGAGGATGATGACAGCATGAGCAGAAGGATATAGCTAGAAAGGATGGTGAGCTGAGTGAATAAGAGAATTTTATTGCAACGAACGAATACTGAATGTGCTGGGAGGACGAGATGGAGAAAGTGAGCTGGAGGATAAGCACAGTAATGGTGATGAAGTTGCAAGAGCATGAGGCGGCGACTCCCCTTAACCGCGAACACTCTGCTATGCGACTGTGGCCTGTCGCTTTAATCCTTTTTCCATTCGTCGCTCCCTCTCAAGTCCCTTGGTCGTTGCCTACATCGACGACTCTCGTAGATGCTCTCTCCGCCGACCCAGATTACACCTCCCTTCTCCGCCTACTTCAAAGGGCACGTTTAATTCCGACCCTCAACAAGCTCAACGGAAGTACTCTCTTCGCTCCAACGAACGACGCAATTAAACGCCATTCGTCAAGAAACCCTCTCTGGGCATCTCTTCTACAACATGACCGACAGCTCAACGACAATGTCCAGGAACTACTCCGCCAGCAGTTGTTCTACCACCTCTTCAATTATTCCATTCTCTCTCTTCCTACTGACCAGCATGATACACAAACTCATACAACCTTGCTCTTTCCTCATTCCCCTCTTCATCCTCCAAAACCCCCTCTTTCTCCTCCATGGATGCCAACACCCGGTGGCACCCTTGGAGGCGAGCCACAACGTTTACGCGTTGCTGCACGCGATCATCACGCTTGGGTAGGAGTTGACGCGTTCGGGAACGGTGGCAGTCAGGTCATTAAAGACCAGACAGATGCCGGAAATGGTATTCTGTTCGGCATCGCAGACGTTCTAGAACCGCCTCCCGACCTAGGTCTGTGTCAGAATGTGCTCTCTTCTCTCTCTTCTCACCGCTCATCTAGCCAGTGTCGTTTCTCAACATTCTCTCGTCTCTTACTTTCACAAAATACTTACTCCCGATATAATAAATCTTCTCAACACCAGCACTGAACTTACCGTCTTCCTACCCATCAATTCAGCCTGGGACGTCCTTGATCCTTATGAGCGTCTCTATTTAGAAAGTGAATATGCTACCGGTGATCTCAACCGCATCCTCAACATGCACGCAGTAGTAGAGAAGAAGGTCAAGTATTCAGACTCCTTTGCCACCGCAAAGAATTGTAAGTATCATGGATTACAACCAGTCTCTTATGCTCATTACATCTCAAGTGACGACTATTGATGGTACCAAGCTAGAAATCGTAGTTTCTCCTGAAAAAACCATGATATCAACCGCCAAGCTTGTACAACCCGATATATATGCGTCCAATGGTGTCCTACATCTCGTCGACTCGCTTCTCATCCCCCCAGGTGCCCTTCAGTTGACAGCAGAAAAATATCTTCTCGCTCTCAACTGTACTACCTTTGTTTCGTTATTGCATTCCGTGGACCTTGCCTCGCTCATCAACGACACCGAAACGAAGTACACGATCCTTGCGCCTCAGGACGACGTTCTTTCTATACACGGAGATGGAAATCTTCCCGAGAGGGGAAGCGACCAGTTGAAGAAAATGCTACAGTACCATTTTATACCGGGAAAGTGGACTCCAAAAAAGTTGGAGAATGGGATGCTATTGGAAACTGCCCTGGAAGAACCGGGTCTTGGTGGCGGGCGACAGGTGTTGGGGGTCCATGTCAGCGCCGATGAGAACAAGCCGTCAGATAAGTCCATCAGCTTCGGAGGTGCAGGTATCATCGGAGATTCCAGTAAGTTAGTTTATGACTTCAGTTGCTGCTTACACACCGATCTCGCTTGCTAGTTGAGATCAACAATACCCTTGTGTACTTCGTGTCGCGACCGCTCGAACCTCCTGTTGATCCCTTGCAAACGGCATTACCATTCTTAGATCTTTCTTCATTCCTTGCGGCAGTCTTCTCCACCTCTCAGGCAGAAACTTTGAAGACTACACCGCTGACCTCTCTTCTTATGCCTCACAATTCTGCTTTCAAGCGTCTTGGCATGCTTGTCAGTGCGCATCTTCTCTCCGCGTCGTCGAAAGCCGATCTGGAGAATGTCCTGCTGCATCATGCCATAGACACAGTAGAGTATTCCTTGTCACTGCAGAATGGTTCGCAACACACGTTCGCAACATTGGAAGGCACCGATGTTCAGGTTGATCGGATGAAGAACGGGACTGTGTTTATTAGCTCCAGTGGTGGTTGGGAGGGTATGAAAGCACAACTCTATCCCCGAAATCACCTCACACAGACAGGTGTTGTCCATGAGCTTTCGGATATTCTTATTCCGCGGTCGGTTCAACTTACTGTAGGCAAGCTAGTCAAAGCCGCCAAGGGCAGCACTATGACTTCCATAACCGTCAAAGCTGGATTTGAATGGGTACTAAACGGAACTGCCCCTCCTGAAGGCTCGCCATGGGCAGACCAAGGCATCTCAGGTGCAGGCTGGACACTGTTATGCCCAACAGATAGTGCATTCAAAGATCTCAATTTGACCCAACTATATGCCGACACCGAAACCCTCCGCTCCATTGTCTCCCAGCATCTCATCCCGTCCCCACCATCAAACCAAAGGGCATCTACCCTCAGCAGCGACGCTCTTTACAACAACCGTCCACTACCCCTCGATAATTCCGCCACATATTCGACACTACGCTCTTCAGCATCAGCTTATGGCGATATCATTTTCCGGCGCACCGAAGGCGAGGACGCCTCTGAATACGTTGTCGGGATCAAAGGTGCCCGAGGCACTGATGGCCGTGCGGACTGGGCACGTGTGCGCTCTTGGGGCAGGTCGACGACAGGCAATGGAGGTGGAGTTATTCAGATTGACCG
This sequence comes from Tricholoma sp. MG77, assembly GCA_003314665.1. NCBI lineage: Eukaryota > Fungi > Basidiomycota > Agaricomycetes > Agaricales > Tricholomataceae > Tricholoma > Tricholoma sp. MG77. The sequence goes on along the minus strand of QMFE01043931.1, from coordinate 3,644 downwards.
CCTGTTGATGCCATATTATCCCCCGTGGTGGATTGCTTATGGGGCTCCGACAGGAGTAGGTTTTGTTGGATCTGTGTTGATTTTCATATTTTTCTACTACGGGGTGAGGCTTGTATGGAAAAGGGACACTACAGAGGCTACGTATGAGCCTCAGGGTGGGTTTGGACAGGATGATGACGAACCGTAGACGTTGATTGAGATACAGACTCTGGCATATTAGAATCGAAGTCGTAAGTATGTAATATGTACTTGTAATTTAAAGTATGCTTTTAACCATGTGGGCTACAGTCTCAGGAATTGTGCCCTACTAATAGTACTTACACTGCAGTATCACGTGAAGTGTTAAATTTTCCTAGTAGAATAACTACTTGAATTACTAGTAATAGCCTATAGTAGAGGCTCACCCGAACTTGGCTGGCTATAGCTCCCTGCCTACTTGAACGCCATGGTGCGTATCCTTTTCGTGCCAAAGCACACCTTTTAAACCCGCCTCTCAGAGCAGTGAGGCACCCGCAGGTGACGAGATCCGTGGATCTGCGGCTGAATCCGCTAAATCGTTCATTGCTGGTGGTTTTGGTGGCGTTTGCGCCGTGCTCGTCGGTTAGTCCACCCGCCCTAATCATTTTACAGATGGTAATCATCGGTTCTGGAAGGCCACCCGTTTGACTTGACCAAGACGAGGATACAGACCGCCGCGCCTGGTGTTTACACTGGGCCACTCGATGTTGTAAAGAAGACTTTGGCACGGGATGGAGTGTTCGGGTCCGTTATTGTCAACAGGAATTGGCGTATTCCTTTCGCTTATTTTTTGCGACAGTATGTACCGCGGCATGGTCCCACCTCTATTGGGTGTAACTCCCATTTTTGCGATATCCTTTTGGGTAGGACATTCCGACTTCTTCTAACAAATATATGAAGCAATGGTCCATACTTTAGGCGTATGATGCATCCAAACAAATCATCCTGGCTTTGACACCTCAACGGAGTACTCGATCTTTGTCTACCGCCGAGTTGGCAACAGCTGGATTCATGTCTGCCATTCCAACTACATTGGTTATGGCTCCAGTTGAAAGAGCAAAAGTATTACTACAGGTTAGTTTCAAATGTATATCTGTCGTTTCACGTTTGATGACATGAATTAGGTTCAAGGTCAGGGAGGTGCGGACCAGAAATACAAGGGTGTTTTAGACGTAATGCGACATTTGTACAAGGAGGGTGGTACACGAAGCATTTTTCGTGGAACTACAGCCACCCTTGCCCGTGACGGTCCAGGCAGTGCCGTGTAAGTATCTGTGGATTTCTGGTGGATGAATAGAGGGTAGAACAAAAACTGATCGAGGTTCCAGATACTTTGCAGCATATGAAGTGACGAAGAAATCCTTAACACCGATTGGCTCTTCGCCAGCTGACCTGAACCTTAGTGCTGTCATTTTGGCGGGTGGCACAGCAGGTGTTGCGATGTGGGCATTGGCTATTCCTCCAGACGTGCGTTGTCATTAAACCCAGCTACAGTAAATTTGACCGTTTCTTCCCTAGGTCCTGAAATCGAGAATTCAAGCAGCTCCCTCGGGTACATACTCCGGCATACTGGATTGCGCACGAAAAACAATAGCTCAGGATGGCGTTGGCGCGCTGTGGAAAGGGTTCGGACCTGCGATGGCACGGGTCAGTACTGTCCATGCGTTGATATTCGACTTATTATTCAGTTTCTGGTTCTAGGCTTTCCCGGCAAACGCAGCCACTTTCGTGCGTGAAAATGATCTTCCTTGTGACACCGTTCTGATGTATCCTGTTTATAGCTTGGGGTCGAGGCCTCTAGAAATCTGATGAATAGATTGTTGTAAAAATAGAACTTAGGTCTGACATGGAAGCAACCACATTATAATCACCATAGATGTAATCCAGAGTTTGTAGAACATGCTCCGACGAGAAACTTGAACTTTCTGCCGCGGCGAGGTATACATGGCTGACAGAACGCAGAAAATAAAGACATCGATATCAAAATGTGTGTTCAACTCAGGCTCGATTGAGCTCTACTATTCATGTATAATCAGTACAATGTGGTAATAAGTACGATGTGAATTTATTTCCAGCTGGACGGAATTTTCGTCACTACATCTACCCAATTCGCAAGACGACCTTCTTCCCAAGTTTCCAAATATGATAATCCAGAGCAGCCCCTGCGACCTTCTTCGATTTTCAGGCGCTTCTCAGCGTCGCACCAGAACAGAACCCAAGAACCCATCCTGGTGTGGCCGGAGCTACGTTCAAAATACCATTTGTTCACGGGATTGTCAGATCGGCTACGCCACACCAAGTCCTGACCTTCACCCTTGCCTTCTTTTCCCCCGTTAGGGTTAGCAGAAAACGGGTGGCCCAGGCCATATGTCTCATCATGCAGTGCAACCCATAAAAAGTCGACCGTACCATCACCCTGATGATTCGGTAACACGGCGAACTTGTCAAGGTAGGTGATGGGGCTAGACGACCCAGGACAAGACTCCTGCGTTACAATTGCTGCGCCGGCATAGTCGCCGGCTACGATGACAAAATCAAGAGATTTCTTCAAGCGCTGATAGAAGGATGCGTCATCCAAAGGTTTCCCAAAGGACTGCTCTAGAAGAGCATTCAGCTTTGCCTTGTCGATATCTGCAGTAGATCGAAGAACTTGTATGGGCAGACCACGTCGCAACAACGTAGGCGTGTTGGGAGTGAGCTTGCGATTCCCCTGTAGCAATGCGTGAGGCAAACTGGAACTGACAGCGGGCTTGTTCGTGATCAGATTTCCTATCAGCGAACTTGGCGACCTATGAGAAACCATAATAGCAGAGGCAGTCGGAGGCATGTATGAGAGGCAGGTCCGAGCGAGCGATAAATTTGAGAGCGCCGTTGGATTGGTATGACGCCAAGGTTCGTGGAATGTATTGTGAATGTAGTTATATTCCGATTCAAGATTTATGAGAAGATGCGGATAGCCAGAGCGGGCATACGACGGGACTCCCCCTTCGCGATTAATGATCATCAGACGAAGTGGAGTGAGATCTATGTCGTCCGACAACTCGTACCCATCTTGGAGGCCACGGATGTGAGCGGAGGCCTCTCCCATTCCACGAGCCAGACCCGCGATGACATCGTTGGAATCTATACGAATGGAGCGACAGAAGGAATCAAGCGCAAACGGAGCCATGACTGGGATTTCTCCGGACCGCAATGCGGAGCGAATGGGGACTAGGTCGGAAGGAAATGTGTGAGATTCTGGGGGGACAATGTCGTTCATTTTAGTGGCCGATTCATCTCCAGGCCTCGGTCCAAGGCGTACAATTGAACCGAGAACAGGTCGAGCTCGAGAACCATGTTTTTCGAGGCTGTTTACGACTCGCATCGTCTCCTCGATCATGGCAGCTCGTTCGTCTTGATCTCCTCTGGCAAGATCATCGTTCTCGACAACGACAACGCTTACGAGCCCAAGTTTTTCTAGATAGACGAGACCTCGAGTTATGCTGTCCAGTTGAACATCCGTGAAAGGGCCTTGCACCTTCACGAGGGCTGTTCGTCTGATCACTGGGTTTAAAATTGCGTGAAGGATAGGACTCGGTTTTTGTTCTGGTATCAGTTCGTGCTTTTGACGAGGGGTAGGAAAAGGA
>QMFE01043900.1:0-12250 GCA_003314665.1 Tricholoma sp. MG77 | reverse complement strand
TGAGAACGTCCATAGAATAAATAGAGTCAAAGCTTACGCAATGATTGCCTGATTTTCTAGCAAATCGTCGACTTCTACTGGTACAGCCTTGCCCACTTGTCCAAGGTTATTAAACTTCAGTTTTGGAGGAATGTTTTCATCAACGGTAGGATTCTGGACGGTTTCATCGTCATGAATGTTAACCCCCTTGTATATCACGAGCGAAACTACCTTGAAAATGGTCAGGAACGTGTTCTTGGATTTCCTTCCCGGGATGATCGAACTCTCTTCACTAGCGAATACGAGCCCAACCGTAATTTCAGTGTGTACTGAACGAAAAATAGATCATACATACACCTCTTCATATAGAATTGAATCCGCTAATGCATCCCTGTCGACCGCATATCAGCTGATGGTGCCCCCGAGAAGGTAACTAAACCGTACGTAGTTGGTTTACGCTTGAGTGCTTGTTGAGTAGCGTCTGATGGCATTGAGTGCATTGAAAGAGTGCTATAGCCGCTCAACAGCAAAATTCGTATGAATAATGAATTAGGAGGCCCTTTTCACGACTTCGGAGGAAGCTGGACTGGAAATGCCTTGTTGATCCTAGGAGATTAGAATCAGCCAATCTGCAGTAGAAGAGAATATTCACATACGATGACGTTCAACAGAGAGGATTTTTACCCACTAAACCCAGAAAGAATCAAATCGTATGGGCACTAATCCAAGGTAAACAGGACAAAGCCTCGTGTAATCGATAAGGATCTCTGACGGAAGGCAACTTAATTAAGAGCGCAAGGAAGACATCACGGGTTTCCTGCGGCAACATAACATAATATATGAACAAGTCTCCTCTGGGTCTCTGGGTCTGCCTTTGGAATTCAATATTTCCACAATTATTCCGTCCGCGATGCCTTCACGAAAAACGTTGAGTTGTCCAAATCCGGCTGGCGATTGATTGGACCACATGTCGAACGAACATGTGAGCAGTTTGTGATTTTGTAAGGTCCAAATAACCCAAGCGAGCCCAAACGTTGCAAATAAGCCATGGGAGGTCATGGGGTTGACTCGAAGGAGTGACGAGAAGCCTGTGATTATCAGTCACGTGCGCGTGACCTAGCGCGAATCCACCGTGCTATTCGAACGGTGAGACGTCGAGAATAAATTAGATGCTCGCATGATGGATCATGAGGTCTAGTGGATACCTGATAAGTGGCATGAGGCTTAACGCAGCAAATATATATGCATACCTCTATTCCCGACTGGGGGATTCCAGTCAATAAGGCTAAATAAACCGAAGAATATTAAGAAGAAAAAGCGTATATCGGCACGCTCTTGATAATCGATGACTTCCCGATATTCGCATACGGAGGTAGCCCTAAGCGACTGGACTTTGGGTTTCGACGCTGAACTTGAAAACTTGAAAGGAGGTCGATGAGAAGTGGCTGGGTTGGTGAGGGATACGTACTCAGCACCTACTAGTAGCGACCTACCACGATCTGGCGTCACGGTAGAAAAGTAGGTCAGCTTGGTCATGTAGCTATGATGTAGCTATGTAGGCAAGAGTCATACCTGCAGGTGGACTCCGACCTTCCGATGATACCGTTCATCCATGTCATGCGCTAGCAGCGACATATCGTAGGGCACTGAACGGTTCTGACTCCTACTTCTAGGCAGGATTGGAATACCTATTATGTATAGGATATCGAATTATAAATGGGAACCAATGTACCATGCTCACCAACCTCTGGATTGAATTTAGGTCTTGAGAGTGCTCTTGAAAGCGCTGAGCTCTAGATGGCAGGGAATGTACATCACGACCGTCGACTCCATCGCGAACAAGAGATTATTTATTTGGCATTGTTAGACATTTCCACCACACTTCCACAGCAATTTCAACTTGGTGTCGTCCAACCACGACGACTATCGTTCTCAAGCCCTGGAAAGCGCGATAATCGAAATTATGTCGTGCCTTGGACCGTTCAAAGTTCCGTTTGACCTCATTCTCTCCCATTTTTGAGCCTACATACTTCCCGCACCCGGCATGGTAAGTATTGACTTGATATATGGGTTCAAACGTTCAACGTTCAAACCTGAACTCATGAAAGCTACCAACTGGCGAGTACTTCAACTCCGTGTTAAGTATACGAACCTCTGACTCCCTTTCCTTCCAGGTGGCCGCCTATCCCACATGCGCAGCCTGAATGAAAGGGCCGAGTACGGCCCATGCAGATTCAAAGTTTAATTCACCTTGAAAGCGCGCGGTTGCAGATCCTTGATCAATCATCGCCTTCCAGTATTTTTCTCTCAACTCTTTCTCTCTCTGAGATCCCGTCTCCTCGTCAACTTCACTCCACATTGTCGTAACAAGAACAATCTTTTGTAGCGCGTCATCGCCGCACAGCTCCTTGAACTTGCGAATGTTTTTCAGAGGCGTCCCCATCATACGATTGTCGGATATCCGATGCAAGTAGAGGAGCCCGTCCAAAGTAACTTTCCTTCGATATCTGAACGCAATCAAGCTCGTGTATTTGGGAAAGTACAGCACACAATACCTCTTCTCCAACCAACCCACAAGCATTTCCAGAATTTCTATATCCGTCTTGATATCATCAAACCCCGGTGTATCCAGAAAAACGATATCGCGATTGCATCTCTCAGGGCGATAGACCTTGACGACGTCAATGTGCTTCGTGCACAAGTCCAGGGTATGCCCAATGGGGACATCGACACCTGTTGCCTTACTGATGAACTGGTTACATATTAATCTCCTAGAACGCCGGTTTGTATGTTTGCTTTAGCTCACCAAGCTTTTACCAGTTCCAGTCCAGCCGATTACCCTTGACTCTGCTCAGAACATATGATTGATTTCATTTGCTGCTTGCACCTACCCGATGATTACTTGGTCTTCCAGGCCATCTGCATGTATTACGGATGCGGGTTTGGACAATGGCAGGGGTGTGGCTCTTCTCTTACCACGTAGATTGTTGGTAGATTTCGGTTTAGACACCTGTGACTACATGAATTGAAATATATATGCTTTGCCTGCAGAGACCCTACCCTGAACCGTTCTAGAAAGCTTGACATCTGCGTATGTTTGGAGTTGATGACCGTCAAATCAATCCAGGAGCCTCGTGTCGATAACGATCTGACAGCCTCAAAACGCAAGGAGCGTCTGCTGGTCTCGAATCGAAACCCGATGCGGCAAGGATGTGCTTGCGATTACACGTTGTATTTTGAACCGACTGCATACCCAAGTCGTCAAGAGCGTACATACAAATCAATCATGTAAATGGTCAAGACGGGGTACTCTGATCCTTCTCCAGGGAATTAATTCGTTCCTCAATTAATTCCAGGACCTTATTCATCCCTTGCAACACACCTTCATCTGGACCTTGCCCATGTGTAATGTGCGTGTGTGCAAAGTCAATCAACTTCACCACAAATGGTATTGTACTCTTCTCCTCGTCATCGTCTTCATCGTCGCCTTCGTCATCTACGTCTTCCCCTTCTTCCTCTTCCTCTTCATCGTCATCGATCATCCCTGACTCCCAAGCTTGCTCCTTCTTAAATTGCTCAACTCCCTCCGCCGCACGAGCCCAGTCGGCCTCATACACGATCAGAAAACTGCCACCCACCATGCGCATCTCGATGCTACCGTAAACATCCCGAATCTTTGTGATTTCTGCATGTATCCCTCGGAGAATGGGGAGGAGTGTCGAACGTGGAAGGCCGCAATCTTCAAATACTGTTTCCGTTTGCGTGGATAACGGTTGAGATATCGTTGACGACTCCGCGCTAACGGGGAAAAAACGGGAAAAAACATCTGGAAGGTCTGCGACTTTCAGGGCTTTGCCCTCAGCCTTCGTGAATTCCACTGCAGGTTCGGTCGTGGTATTCTTATGTACCTAAAAAAAGATGACCTTTGCTTGACTTTGATCACGGAAATATTAACACACCTGAAATCCGGTAATTCTAATCCCTGTTTCTTTTGATGTCGTTTTCTTTGCTACTTCTATCATATGTGCCCTTTTCTTGTCCGAAACAGATCCAAGGGCGTCGTACAGCACTGTACCAAGTTTGATATCCATTTGATTTGGTTTAAGGAACGGATAAGTGACATTCTCTAGCCAGAGGGTCTGTGTTCACCAAAAGTAATGAAAGGACAAGGTAAATATCCGGAAACAAAGTACATCTTAAACTCATCTTTGGCCTGCTGGAGCTCTCCCTCAATAGGCAATATACGAAGTTCTCCATCGCCCTGACTCTCATCTAACCTTCCCATCAATCTGAGCGTTCCCATAAGCTTAGGAATGAACGGCAGCAAAAGCCTGAAGCCTTGGGCGTTTTGGGTATTCGGGTTGTCACCGTATATTGCTTCGTAGAATTCATGTTCGAGAGGGAGGGCCGGTTTACCGATCGATGAGCCGTCTTCGCTTTCCATTATGCCTGGATGTCCGCCGACCTGAGTGGCTAAAATATGAGTAGTAGTTGCTACATCCATCAAGAAAGGAGAACTGTGATCGGTACGTAGGATGCAAGCCCCGCGGGTTGGTGTGACCCGGCGGAGGCAGTGAGTAGGCAGTGGCACCGCCACCTGGTTATCTAATCTTGATCGAGCACCACAATGTCCTTGAGCCTCAATTACGATATCAACACATATCTGGCCGTCACGCTTTCCTCCTCATCTCCTTTCCTCCAACAGCCCGCAGCTTTGGCTCAGGTACACCCTGCTGTGACGCATGTCGGGCAGGTTGGTCAGATGCAAGACGTTCAATTGTTCAGTGTAGCGAAATTCGAATGGGAGAAAGTAAGCAGAGATGTATTGAGTAAACTCGAAAAATCAGAGGGTGTAGGGAGAGTAGATGTGCAAGCGCTGGCACAGAGATCAAGAAGAGGAAATGATGATGAGCTATGACAGTTTCGGATGCTATCGGATACATCTTCTTGCAGGTGGATACACTGTATTCTGGATTATTTCCTTGATTTCCTTCTGATGGTATCCTACAGACTTCGAGTTATGATACATCCGTATTGCAGCTTCTGTATACGTATGCCGCTTCGAATTCTGAACTGTAAGTACAAACTTGAACTAGATCGTGGCACTTTCGAATTCCATCACGTGGCGGCACTAACGAAGACACAGAACGTGGCAAACATTTTTCTTTCATTGCGCTCATGTCAAATTGCAACCTTCCCAAGTCCTCCGACTCTACGGCTCGGTTGTGCCAAAGCAGCGCATAGATCCACTGTTGGATGTCTTAGTGCTCGACTTCCTCGTCGCCGTTTTCTCTTTCCTTCAAGAAAGAATGAACAGAGCCGGGAGTTCATACATTTTCAGACTGATTTACTGCTGTGATTATGATGCATTCTATTTACCTTGCAATTGAGCCTTTCAAGATTATGGCTCTCAGTACATTCTACAACTACCCTATGTCATCAATGCGAACTTCAAAGGGCATTGAAAACACTACGAAGAAGCATCGTGGGCAACTTGGAAATTCAATGAATAGCTGCAATTTGAAGTACACATGCGTTAGAAAATAGCTGATAAGAAACGGCAATAGGGTTCGACATCCACAGCCTACCTAGCATAGTAATCCATGTTTGAGGGGCGTAGGAAGGAAACTTCCAAGTGCGCCGTCTCAACATGTCATTCTGGGATATTCAAGTTCAAGTTGTACATGTTTTTGAGGATGTCATAGAACGGGTCTTTCGTTACTAACGTGTTGTCGACAAATTCAGACGCCCACGATTTTTACACGCTTTCAACACATTCACATTCAGGATGCAAATTCGATTATTCTGGTCATTCACCGAGGCAACAAGATCAAAATGCGGTACTAGCATCAGTTCCAAGAAAGTCCAAGAAGGGAAGATCATGATATACAAAACAAGAACGAAGGGGAAGTATAGTGCATACATGTTGGCAGTGCAATCTCAAAGAATAACTGCGTTCGAGTTCATGATTGGGTGACAATTGACCAACCGTTCCATCCTTCTCTTCCTCCGATCTGAGGCCCAGTGACGAGCTCACGATCTTTCTTGCAATGAATGCGGTCAAGCATTGCTCCTACAATCACACCAGCAGCCATAGGAGCCCACGAACCTGCAATACAACGGCTCCGCCCACATCCAAAAACAAGAGACCTGGTTGCTTCCTGGTCGGGACTGAGGCGAGAGGGATGATGGCGTGATGGGTCAAAGTCGTTCGCATCTGGTCCCCACACATCAGATCGCAAGAGTGCTCCAATATCAGCGCACTCGCGGCGCATTGAGTAACCAAAGTATCTGTGGATGAAGCGTTGTACGATATGAAGAACTGACGAGCTGGGAAAGATCATGGCTCTGGTAATGTGCTTGGAGGGGGGGTGGAGCCGCATACTTTCCATTATAATCGCTTCCACACTTGGTGCCAAGCCGTTAAAATCCCTGAATTTTTCCTGTGTCAGAAGGAGGTGCAAGTCTGCAAATGCCTCGAGAGAAAGTGGGTCATTCTGAGCATGCGCGATTGTAACCGCAACAACACGCCACAGTGTTTCCCAGATAGGAATGACAAAGTCTAGAGGGTTTGGAAAGGTCTCCGTATCAGGGACTAAGCGACGAAGGTGATCATTAAGTTGGGGTAGTAAGTCACTTGGTATAACGTCAGGTTTTTTTGACAGGGACCACAGGCGTGTTATAAGCTCCGTAACGACTCGAATGTCGTCGGATGCAAGCTCTGAAACGCAGGAATCAACTCCTAATAGCGTAACGAGAGCCACGCGCAGCGTGACATCCTGCACAAATACATGAAAGTCTAGGTAATGAGGCGCGTTGCGAAGAGCTGCTTCAGCAGCCTGGATAGCGATATTCTGAAAATATGGCCAGCCGCAGCGCCTAGTTGCACGCAGAAGGCACTTGGCACGGCCGACGAAGACGTCGTGGACTTCTGAATCAGCACTGACAAAAGTATTCGTCAGGGAGAAAGCGTGTATTAAACGCTTATTGGGAATCGCGCGAGCGGCGAGAATATCATATTCAGAAGCGCCCGGAGGGTCGAGTAGCTTGATGACTGACGAGGTGGTACAGTGGAATACCACATTGGCTGAGTGAAACCCAAGTAAGTATTTTCTCGTGAGGACGAGGCTAAGAAAACTGAGAATGATTATCACAAGAATACCGAACATGGCCAAGACTCACAAAGGGGGCCGTGGAGCGATAGTTTGTCCTTAAATATGCCATAAGGCTAGAGGGTACGAGCATAATCTGTACGCCGTGAATGCAGCCACCAAAAAGAAGATCGAAACGTGTAAGTTTCACCACCAATGCCCTTACGTCCAGTCCGTGATGTATCAGGAGAACCCGTTCAGGCAGCGCTAGAAGAGTGTAAAATGGGAAAGGACATTGTCCTCGTGTCCGATCGCAGGTTGCTACAGCCTCACCTTGGAATCGTACGTTATACCATTTCGGACAATAACCTATATCGGCATCACAGGCCGTTTCGCGAATAAGAGGGGGTAGGTGGGTGAAAGATCGAGCCCTGTCGAGGGAAGGACATCCCAGGAAGGCAACCGCTACGGTATATAAATTCGGAACCCAGCTTGGAACATATATACCCACGGAACAGTCATAAGGCAGAGCTTAATCAACCTGCCATTAAAATGGTAGGCGAAAATATGGTCGCGCCATTGAAAGAATTATATAGCACGCAGCCCCTGGATCAGTTTCGCAGGCTCCATAGCGGTTTAGACAAGAGCAAGAGTGATACACGGAGACGAGAGTTAAGATTTAAGAGCTGACCACTGCCTTCGTGATGCATCCGTTGTAGTCGAGTTAATCGGAAGGCGTCAAATAAACTTTCAAAGCGTGGGATAGGTATGTTGTCGTTATTTCCGGAAGGTGTTCAACCCAGATAGAAGACGGCCAGAATAAGTTCTTCCCCGAGCTTGTTGAGCAGCGCTTCATCAATATTCGTTTGATATCCAATCTTACGGCTGAATTTACTTAAACCTGGTACGGCGAATCGCGCGGAGAAGTTGTATCATATGGTGCCTCCGGAGAAGGTCCGATGTTACAGTTCCAATTTGGTGTTAGTTAAACTAGATTGTTTTAGGGTTGGTATGGGCTGCGGGTTGTTGAAGTGTGAGCCGGTACTATCTGAGTACAGCCGAAATGCTATCTCTGAGCGATTGTCTAGCGTCCGTTGGTGTTGATATCGCCAAGAATCGTGATTTCTAAGATCAATTGCGTCATTCGTGAGGCGCTGGCTCCGAGTTCGACGTGGAATATCGGGAGGCGAGATTGCTGGAGTTGATGACTAATAGTTCAGTTTAGATTTCGGTAGGTTAGGGTGTGGAAGGTGTGAGCCATACCTCCAATGCTGCAGCGTGGAAGGCTGTGGAGTAGTCAAAGCACCACCGCCAACCTGTAGAAACCTTCTCGTCAAATGGGTGGTTCCTGGCGCCGATACCAACGTGACCATAAGGACATTGAGTAACACGTTGGACATTCCTAAACCTGTTTAAGCTTCCTTGTCAAAGTAATCAGGAGATCAACAAAGCTCTCGTAATTCCAGAAACGTACACCTTAATGACGTCGACTCGGAGGTCCCAGAGGGGAGACTGAGGTCCACACGCTGCCCATCACCCCACTTGTGACGTACATACCCGCCACGAAATTAGAAGTGGCGTATCACGGGTACAGTTATGATATGCATTAGAAATGAAACGGCGGCAAGTTCAACCAGACCAGCCTGCACAGCGGGAGGATCCCAGATCAGAGAATAGTTGATCCATGGACAGTAAATAAAATCCGGCATCAAAGCAAAGAGGACGGTTTGTTTGAAGGCAAGGACGTAGTTCAACTATTATCAAGTCCAAGAATCATGATTGTTCAACAGCACACAAGTAGGATTGACTCGGAGGCATGGAACCTCATGGTGATCAAGCACCGATGGGTTGTAAGCCTATTTTGAGACAGCAAATGAATGTCTCAAGTACAGATTATGGCCTATGCAGCGAGGGGGAGGTTGCAGTGGCTGGTTGTGAAGTCCGAGTCAGTTCAAGTTGTTGACATTTGTATATTTGTCAAGTTGAGTGCTCGCGATCATCATACTTAATGTCGAATACACATTTTCACGCCTGTGCCCTCTCATCGAGACAAGAGAAGAACTTGGTCGACTATCTGGACGAAAGATTCTTGGAACTTACTCGAGGCTACAAAAAGCGGTTGGTTTATCCCAAACCTTTACTTTGAAAATTTCTTGCCGTAAATCAACCTCTAGCTCGGAGCCGACAACCCACCTCCCAACGCTCTCTCACTACCTTGACGCCGCTCGTCAAATCCTAACTCTTATACTGCAAATTCCACCGATCGACCCATCGACTTCCCTCCGGACAGCTTATCTCCTCCACCTCACTAACGATGTCCTGAGCTCAATCACAGGCTATCCTCCGGATGCACAAGTATTGCCTGAAGTGCTGGATTGGCTTGATGACTTGGACCAAGCCTGGCTGGCTGTCCTACAGGCACAGGTTTGGGACCCTATTGAAGGGAGAGTAGACTTAGTCATCGATGCGGCTGATGCTAGTGCGGGAGTCAAGTCATCCCCGCTGACACAAACGGAGAGCACGAGGTTGAAGAGCTTAATTGTGGGCGGCGAGGCAAGTCTAGAGGAGTGGTTGGAGCAAGGACGTTCGGATGAGAAAGATGAAGATGAGTTGGAGAGTAGGTTAAGGAAGCTTGGATTACAGGCAGATTTTGATGATTTATTTGCGAGGACACTAGATTTTCTCGGAAGTTTGGGAGGCATGATGGCCGTGGAGAATTCTATGGTAGGACAAGAAATTTTTTGATACGATGGCACGTAAAATATTCATGTTCAACGAATCATGATCAGCGTGAGCGTAGTTGAACTTGTGAATTTCGAAGTTGCGCAAATACAAAAAGTGTCAAGGACCAGGTTTTGCTACCGCTTTCTTTGTGTTCTGCGACTGTCAGCTATAAGGAAAGAGAGAATAATTCAACTCCCAATACAATACAAAGTAGAGCAGAATATTACGGACCTTTTGTTTTGGCTTTCTTCGGTGCACCCTTCCCTCTCTTCTTTCGGTCCTCGACATCCTGCCACCTCTGCTCCTCATCCTCGTCAACCAACTCTAGTTCTGGGTATTTTCGGGCAATTTGGGAGAGATTAATGACGGGGGGGTAATATTTGACCATGGATGGACCGCGTAGCCGGGCCCGAAGGTATTTGGCACCAGTACGAATACTTTTGGGATTGTATGGTGTTTGAAAGATGGAACACCGCAGACGAGTCAGTTGTGTGAGACGAGATGGTATTACGGCTGCCATGGCCACAGGGACCAGTCAAGGTTCTCTGGCAATTCTCTGGTCGTCCGAGTCGGATGCGCGCGAAACTGCGTCCAACGCCATCGGAAAGATACATCGACAAATAACTTGAACTTGAAAGTTTTCCTTTCAACTTCCATTCAACGTCCTGGCCAGGCGGAATGTCATCAGGACTCGACTAAAATTTTTAATGTAATGCACTGGTTGTCTGCATCTGTATATTCTCGGTGCAGAACCTCGATTTTTCGGTCTTCCAATCCAGATCAATGGCTAAACACCACAGGACTAACATCCATTTATCGACGACATAGAAGCGAGGGTTACAGACAGTCACGCAAATGGGAGCCTAGACCACGGAAATCTCTGGACCGGAAGGAAGTCAGACCTCCAATCCCTCTACCAGACATAGATCCCGATAATATCACAGCATGGGTTGAAGGCGACGTTGTACGATGGGCGAGGTTTCGGGAACTTCCCACCCGTCTAGAGTCTTTCGGTATCCCATCACGCGACGTACACCCTCTGCTCAATAAATTTGTCTCTGACGTTCGGAACGGCCGTCTTTCGTCTCCCAAGTCGATCCAAAAGTATGGCCTCGTCCGGTTTGGCCAGAAGCTCCCCGAAGCTCGCTGGCTTAGTGAATTAGACATTATGTATACCACCACGTTCTTCGCATGGGCATCAGACCTCTCGCGCCAATCTACGTTAGAGAAGATCGTCCCTCCTGCAACCATCACGTCCATCCAGCGACTTGCGCAGGCTGCTGATCGTTATTACCCGGAGGAACATTACGCCCTTGCTCGCAAAATGAATCGGAAAATAATTATGCACGTAGGGCCCACGAACAGTGGGAAGACGCATCATGCGTTGCGAGCGCTGGCTGCTGCTCCATTGGGGATTTACGCAGGCCCGCTGCGGTTGTTGGCCCACGAGGTCTGGGAGCGGCTAAATCTAGGTCAGATCGTGCCACTGGGAGTAGAGCACGACGGGGAAATGGCAGTTACGGCGCACCAAGCCACTCCCATCCCGAATATCGAAGTGCCAGTGGATTCACCCGTGGTCCGGAAACCTAGGAATCCGAAGTATGCGAGAGTGTGCAACATGATCACTGGCGAGGAGCAGAGAATCGTGGATCCTGACGCGTCGTTGGTTAGCTGCACAGTGGAGATGGTCCCTACTTACCGGATGGTGGATGTCGCTGTTATTGATGAGATCCAAATGATGGCGGACGAGCAGCGCGGGAGTGGCTGGACGAATGCCTTGCTGGGTGTCTGTGCGAAGGAAGTGCATTTATGTGGAGAAGAGACGGCCGTGCCGCTAATACGAGCCCTGCTAAAGGACACCGGCGACGAGCTAATCATCAATCGGTATAAACGGCTTACTCCATTAGTTGTGGATGAAAGCTTGGACGGGGACTTGAGCCGCGTGCGGAAGGGGGATTGCATCGTGACGTTCCGTCGATCTTCCATTTTTGCGATTAAGCGCCAGATTGAAGAGAAGACGGGGATGCGGTGTGCTGTTGTGTATGGCAAGCTTCCGCCCGAAATTCGAAGTGAACAGGCAGCGTTGTTCAATGACCCTGATAGTGGTTATGATGTCATGATTGGTAGTGACGCCATTGGGATGGGTCTAAATCTGTGCGTGCGGCAATTTTTTCGACTTCTGGCTTGCTTATAATGAACTTTACTTCTGCAGCAAGATCAAACGTGTAATATTCGAAGCGGTGAGGAAATGGGACGGTGGTCTCGAACGCTTTCTCTCAGTCTCCCAAGTCAAACAAATTGCGGGTCGAGCCGGTCGCTATGGTCTACACGGGGATGAAGCACCTGGCGGATTCGTAACTACATTACATGCGGCCGACCTCTCCTTCCTCAAAAAGACTATAGATCTTTCTATCGCCCCTTTGCAATTCGCACGGCTTGGACCAAGCAGAGAGTCC